>WBNM01007136.1:8405-19733 GCA_013399055.1 Ramphastos sulfuratus
ATATAATATAATATAATATAATATAATATAATATAATATAATATAATATCTAGACTATATATATTGTTGTATATTATATGTGATATATTATAATATTATATTAGGTACATTCCTATCAAAATATATTACATGGTATGATAATATTTGATCTGTTCTGTGACAGTCAGCATTAAAAATGCATTAAAAATGTGGTCCAGGTGAATGCAGGCACAGAAAGTAACTAGCAGTAATCAATAGATGGAGAGAAATGGAGTAGGATTTTTCCCTGGTAATTGTGTAGACACAGGGAAGAGAAATTGCTTAGGCATCCGATCTAGAAAGTAAAGCCACGCTTGGGGAAAGCAGCGAAGGCACAGCAGCTCCCTGCAGGATGGCACAAGGCCATTTTTGTTCTCTTCTGAAAAGGAACAATTTCGGAGATGCGAAATAGCAGCCTTGGAGAGCTGCTCGCTTCAGGCTGGAGCACACTCACGTGTGGTTGTTGAACGATTGCTGAGCGGCTGTGCTGAAATCCTGTCCCCTCGCAACTCCGAGAGAGGATTTTGGCTGAGGCAGGATTGTCGCTCCTGAAAACCAAGCAGTCTGCACTGGTAATTCATTTCAGATTTTCAGGAGAGCATTCTGCTTTCTCCTTTCAAAATTCCACTCACTACTACAAGCACCTTTTCCATCACGGGGCAAATTCCTTTAAGCACTTCTGGAATCAGTGGCTGTAAGCAGGGGGAGTTGATTTTGCCCTGGTCTCAGGCGCTGTGGAAAACGAAAATCCAAAGGAGGATAAGAATTGCTAGAAAGTATCACACCATAGCACCTGAGACACGGTGGGGGGAAGGTGCAGCTTCTGCAGTACTTACGTCACTCGTGGAGATTTTTCTTTGCAAGGTGACAGCAGAGGGGAGATTCTGAGGAATTCAGCGTGCCAAATATCAGGCGTTGCTGCAGAGCGCAGCTTGAAAAGAGACAAGCCCATACTGCTTCTCTCAGGTGGGTAAATGTTAAGAGAGAAGAATCCAAGTTTCATGATGCAGCAGCACAAAGCTGGGAAGTGAAAATTATGTTGCTGCAGAGTCCTGAAAATATGACTGTAAAAGTTAATCAATAAAATGTCTATTCCTGTCTATTCACCAGAGGCCCCAGCTGCATAGCTTCACACAATCGATACTACAAATTATTACGATTTCCAGGTTCCCACTGGACACTCTGAACAAATCTTTCAAGTGTAACAGGCTATATTGGTGGGGGGGTGTGGGGAGGTTACCTCAGGTTTATTTCATCCAGCATAAGGATGCAATGAACAAAGCGTGGGACTTCTAAACACGTCCAGTTGTTTCCCTCCAAAATACACCTATCTGGGGGCATCCTGTGAAATTGGCAGGAAAAAGATTTTTTTTTTTTTTTCTGTTTTAAAGATGAGTTGTTTTTATTCTGGTAAACTAATAATTCTAATAGACTTTATAGATCCTAGTCAACCTTTTTTTTTCCGTTCTTTTTTTTCTTTTTTTCTCTCTTTTTTTCTTTTCTTTCTTCTCTCTTTTCTTTTCTTTCTTCTCTTTTCTTTTTTTTTTCTTTTTTTTTTTCTTTTATTTTTTTTCTTTTTTTTTTTTTTGTTTTTTTTGTTTTACCACCACCACCTTCAGGAGAAATATCTTTTAATGTGCAATTTCACAACAAGGAAATAAAAGCACCTAGAAAAGTGCTTTTCCCCTGCAAGGCCCCACAGCAGCTCCAGCTGAACATCCCTCTCCGCACGGCTCTAACTGAGCAGTTTCTGCTGCGCTGCATTTTCGCTTTCTATGGTCCTGCGCTTTCGCCTTGCCACCAGCTGCATTTGGCAGGCTCACTGAAGTAGGAAGGCAGGTAAAGCTCAGCACTGCCTGACTTTGAATAAGTCAGCACCAAAGGGATGCTGCTTCACAGCACAGGCAGTACCCTTCACAGTGACTGAACATAGCCCTCATGACATTCCCTGTCCCAGATGACCCAGGGGACAGAGATCCATTGTTCTTTCTGTCTCCCAAGGAGCAGAACAGAGCAGACTGCAACGACAGTTCTCAAGTACACAGAAAGATGTTGTTTTAAAGGGGAATTTCAATGTCTGATGTCTCTAACTTTTTTTTTGCTCAGCTTTTAGCTTTATCACCTTGACTTTGTTAAAACTACTGTTTAATTTTCCAGAATCTACAAATGCTTCACTGGATATGCTCCTTCGATAAGGAGTCAGACTACTTCTAAAAAGCAATGCTATCACCAAAGTAAGGTTAAATCTTAACCTAAAAGTCAATTAAAAAATAGATTGGGTAATCTATGGAGCAAAGAACACATTGCCCTAACTCCAAGTTTATTCTGCTGGTGTACTAAAGCAACAAACTTCCAAAGTCACTTAAGAAACTCAGAAAACAGAATAGAAAAAGTTAGATTAGTTAATAATTTTTGCATGTGAACAGATTCATTCCAGTTTTATTTGCTCATATAAAGTATAATATGAAATTATATTGAAGAAATAGATGATAGATACAGGTGACAGATATAGATGATAGATACAGAGATAGACAAAATAAGAAAGTGCCCTCTGAAAGTCTTCTAATAGCCATCTTCAGCTTTCTCTTTTGAAACTGGTGGGACTCGTTTCACTGGGCTATTGCAAACCTCCTGCTCTCTCACAAACTCTGTTTCCTTGTGTAGTCAATCAGTTACAGCTGGGAATTTCAATCCCCCCACCCTCCTTCCCCACTCTCCCACACTAGGTTCCCCCCACCAGCAGTTCTAAAAGTTGGAAACCTTTTTGTTTCCAAAGAAGAATTTGCCAGCAAGGGCAGAACATGGCATTTCTGGCAACGGAGGAACCACTTTATGTGGTTAAGAAACCCAATCGAGGCCACGGTTTCACGAGAGGTTACGAAGGTAAATCAGTGACACTCTACTCTCTGGAGAAATACTGCTTGTATCTGCAGAGATAAAACCACAGCTTGAAAACCACCAAGCTGGGTTATTTAAAGAAATGAAGACACGACTGAAGAAAATGTTGTTGTTGTTGTTGATGTTGTTGTTGATGTTGTTGTTGCTTTTTTTAATGTGAAGTTTTTACCAGGGTCCGGCAGAAAAATGAATTTGAAACATTTGAACTACAACAAGGATGAAGCTCAAGCCTAAAGTTTATTTACACTGAGCATACATTATCATATTTTGATTTGAGATGCAGGATGTTTATTGCATCTGAACTTTGCAAGTCTTCTCTCAGAGGAGATTTGTTGAGATAGTCTTTGATGCTTGCCACAAGTCTGAGATAAAACATTCAGCTTTGAAACTTCAACCCAGCACCAAATGAACAGAATTCTTACTGCAGCCAGGCTACCTCCTCTAAAGTGTTTGTTGTTCTCTGTGATAGAAAGAAACAATCTGAGATTCTCTCTGCACACTTAGTGAGTGCTTAACATAACTTCAGTAAGAAGAGAATAACAGTTTGCATGCAAAAAGAACCAGCTGGAGTCATTTTGACCATAATCTAAATCACGAAAAATCCAAATAATTAATCACTTTGTGGCTCACTATAAAAATAGATTTGAAAAGATTTACAAAAGCTCATCACTGAACGTTGGTACTTTTTAACTGAATTCTCAGAACATCCAATCTAACAGACATGAAATTTGGCTAAAAGGAGCAAAAGTGTTTTTATTTTTTTATCAGTGTGAACTTTTCCAAGGTATACAGCCTGTAGGTTTTTTTGTTTGGTTCTGGTCTTTTTCGTTTATGTTAGCAACTTCTATGTGCCTTGCTGTTGTGACTAAAAGTTCAAACACCAAATTTCCTTTAATTTGGTAGTGTCTTGCTTAGAGGCAGCTTCCTTAAAACAAAACAAAACAAAACAAAGCAAACCCCAAACACACACACACACACACACACACACAAAAAGACAGTAACAGCCATATGTAACCTCTGATCTCTAAGAGAGGAAGATGAGAATACCATTAATAGACAGGTAATAAATAACTGCACATACTATCCTACTCCAACACTACAGAATCTTGTTCATCTCAAAAGTAAAACAGAAAAAAAAAAAAAAAGAGAAAACCCAAAACCCCACCAAATTGGTAATTTTTTCCCACATTCAATATTTTAAAGCCTACATGAATCAATCACTTAGATTTATTAGTTTACTCAGTAGAAGTATAGAGCACATTTACACTGCATCTTACCTGAGAGGAATGATTAATACAGTACATATTTAAAGGGGTTTATTGTTGATTTTAATGTCTTCAGTTTCTTGAATACAGAAAGCAGCCAGAGCTCCCTTGAAGTCATTAATTTCTCCTTCAGAAGTTAGACCACGTTCTCTCACTGTCTTCAGCTCTGTCTCTGATTTTCTGCTGTTCTGCTCTTGGCGAACTCTTTCTGCTGCTTGCTCACTTAGCTGCTCTTGAGTTGCTTTCAAGCTGGATTCCATTAGAAGAAGTTTTTCATCTTGACTAGCAAATTCTTGGGCTGAAAGGTTAAAAAAGTGTGTGTGTGGAGGGGAAATATTATATTTTCAACCCAAGGCAAGTGATATTTTTGTTTTCACTGTAACACAGTGTGTCCCTTGCTAAGAGCTGGGCAAGGACTGCTTGCAGGAGAGGAGCATCATTTGGTTCCCAATTCCTGGGAAGAAAATATATCATAATATATTAACAGTTGACTTAAGTTTCTTTCGTTGTATTCCAGTAAGCTTAAATAAAGAAACTCGGATTCTGCAAGCATTTAACCTGCTCCCAAATCTCCCTGTACATACATGCACACCGTCAGCATTTACTTCGCCCTTAAAGCAAAGACCTCTCGCCTTTGTGTTTTGCAACGCAAGTCAATCTAGAGCTCGAAAAAAAGTCGAAGTTTTGAAAAGATAGCGGCCTCGCAGTCGGAAGGTATGCAATTTAAGCCCAAAGTCTTCAATTTGGTTAGGATTTTCCCCGAGTTCGAGCGCAGGGCTAGCAAAGCCCGTTCTTTCCCACGGCCACCCAACAGATGGCAATCTTTGCTCAGCGCAGCAGCACCCGCAGCTGTGCGCCGCCAGAAAAAAAAACCTCACTGATTTAAGACAAAGACGGGTTTCCTTTGTTCTTTGTTGACCATTTTCCTAAAAGATATATGTACATAGGTTTTAATTTAAATAGTTGACCCTTAGCGTGCACGAGGCTGGCTTGGGGCGGGTGTGAGGGCAACCTGCGCAGGCAGCACCCCACGCGCGGGGGGTTGTTTTTATAGCCTTGCATAAATACACGGCTGCCGGGCAGGCGGGCACCGCGAGGTACCAGGCTTAAGGTAGCCTTGAATAAAACTAATCATTAAAAGGAGTGCTTCAGAAGAAGCATTTCAGAGCACGCTTCCCCTTCATTACGCAGCAACGTTCAAACGTAGTGTTCCGGCGGGCTTGGAAATTTGACACTAGAAAAATTTAAGAAATAAAGAAGCTTTTAGTGATTGTAGGTCAGTGAGGATCATAACAGAGGAGTTCATATGACCACAAACAAAAAAGCTTTTCTTCCCCCCCCNCCCTTTTTTTTCTTTTCCCCTTCTCTTTCTAACGTGTTGAAGTATAATATTAAAGAGTGATAAGTACACCAGGCTTCAATGAAGTTAGAAAATCATATTTTCCAGGCTTAGATGGATGGAATCCTTTAAAGAGCATAATTTGTACCCTGTTAACATGATTCTGCATTTATTGCATTTAATGTCTGACAACATTCACCATATGCTGAGGATCTCAATTCAGCTATCCCACGTCCTCCCCTCCTGAATTCATAAGCTCCAGAAGATCAATTCTTCACATTAAAAATTGCTTTGTTCCTTTCTCGTTGTAGAGCGGCGGAGCCCCACTCCTCACAAAACACCACCGCAGCCACCATTCCTGGGAGGAAAACCACACTGCACATCCTGCACAATCCCGTGCCTCGGGGAGGGACACAGCCGACACGGGAACATTAACAACTGAGTGTTTAACAAACAACGCGCATCACCCGCAGCTCAGCTCTGCTGAGCATCCAGGCAGGCCCAATCGCTGCGTCCTAATGAGTTAAACAGCGACTAATGTCAACACAAGCTAAAGGAAAATACAGCCTAACAAACAGCTTACAACAGGTTTGCCTTCACCTCTGAAAAACGAGCAGCTTTGGGATAAGCAAATTTAGGCTGCCAGCATTACGTAAGAAATAGAAAACAGAATCACATTTTATTTACCTGTGCGTTTTGGACCTGTTTCTGCAGAAGAGCTTCCCTGGGGTAGATGGTCCCGTTCATATCAATCTAGATCCTTATTTGCATTATGTAAATTATCTGCGGACTCCTAATAGTCGATCTGGATCTGAAATCCAAAGGAGAGTAAAAACTTGCATGCAATGCTACCATTTGCAGTTTTCCAGCTGTTGCTTTTTCTTATTATTACTAATTTCTTTCTGCAGAAGAACAATCCTTTGCATGTCAGATGAAATTTATTGGAATTTCAAGACTTATATCTGTCGATTTTATTTGCAAGAGCATTGCCTGTGTTATCCAGAAACAGATCTTTAACAAGGCTTTAAAAGTCGTTACAAGTAGTTTAGAGGTGTTATCTATTGCCTGGAGGTGGAATTATCTTCCAAAATGCATTTTATTTATATCGGTCTCCATCTGCAAGCAGATCCAACAATGCCTCTTTTGTAATTGTCCTGCCTGGTTATTAAATACAGTAAAGATTCTTTAGTCACTCTTTGTCAGGGTCTTGCTTTCGCTCACAAGGCCCTGGCAAAAAAGGGTTAAATTATTTTAAGTTTACCTATGTCTTGGACTTGAGCCTCGGTTGATCCCAAGCCAGAGGCACTAGCAGCTGCATGCTTTATTTACAATCCCTTTGTCAGACTTACAACTGCCCCAGGCTATAACATAGTGTACCTAATGTTCAAACTGGCAGGTAATCTTATGTCAAACATACTTCTTTGATTTAAAGTGATCAATAGATTCTTGTAAAGAGGTAATTTCTCTGATGTTTCCACCTTGCCTTTCTTACAGGTGATTCACACAAAAGCCTGCTTATATGATGTACGAACAATAAACAGAAAGCTATAATCATGTTTTTTCAGATGTTTCCGGTGCACAACGATTTTGGATCAATACCCTGTGTAATACAATTATCTGCAATGATCTGGTTGTATTGAAAAAGAATTTGCAGCAGACCTCTAGGGGGTTTTATCCAGAAACACGGATCTGGCAATGTTGTGAATAGTGGAAGAGAAAATTAAGGGGTTGACACAGGCTGTCTATTATGTTCCAAATGACTTCATTAATATTTTATTTGCTAAAAGTAGTATATTTCAAGCTCTACTATATTGTGACTTCAAAATATTAATAATGCCATTTCCTCCTCTCCTCTGCTTACGTTGAAACCAGTCCTGGCACAGAAATTCAGTGTACAACCCAAAAGTACCAACCAAGAATCATTTTAAAGCAGTTTATTCCCCATAATCTAGCAGCTGCTGGGGGTTTGTAGCTTATTTTGTTTATGTGGTCATTGTTCTCTTGGACAAAAAATCATATTTCTATACATACTGATTAGTGTGCTGCTGTTAATTTACCAGTTTACTACTGGGAAGTAGTAAGAGCAGTTTAAAAAGTCAGCTAAAACATTAACAGTGATATCAGACTTGTGCAGTTCAGATTACACTTGTGAATGAGCAGGTGTTCTGGGACAGAAACAGATGCTTCACCAAATTAATACCAAGGTTATAAAACAGGAATAGAAATAAGTTTATTTTAAAGGGAAAACAGAAATAATAATAATAAATTTATTTTAAAGGGAAAAGAGAAATAATAATAAAGGGAAAACAGAAATAGAAATAAATTTATTTTAAAGGAAAAACAGAAATAATAATAAATTTAAAGGGAAAACAGAAATAGAAATAAATGTATTTTAAAGGGAAAACCAAAACAAAACAAAACAACAACTACCAGTGGTGTTTATTAATTTTGATGAAGTCACAGTCAGCAGCTGTGAATTCACCTTAAAGCAGGAGAGGGAACCTTTTATATTCATTTGATTACAACACTCACATACCCACACGACTGAAAACTCTCTGCCATTATGCTGCACCGATTCGCATCTCCGTAACATTACTATTTCTGTCCATTATTCCCTCTCTTTCTGCAGTGCTTATGCACACCCTGCAGTTACTGATTTAGCTGCTGAATCTCAGTTCTCAGTATGGAGGGTTCTGTCTCTCTCTGATTCCTTTCTTTCTGTGTGTCCTGGATACTGGCTTTCAGTTTCTTGACCACACTGTCAAGGTGCTCCACCTCAGCCTCTTTGGCTTTGATGCCTTCCCTCGCCCACAGGAACCCGGGCTCTGACTTTCTCAGAAGGTCACCTCTTTTGCGTATTTCCTGTGAAGACAAAAAGCATTCCAATAGCTCCTTTCATGCTGTACTTTTTATACTGCATCCTGCTATTCTGAGCTATAGGATATGCCAGATTATACAGCACCTCATTAGCAACTGGGTCAAGTACCCACATCTCCTCTAGGATCAAAAAGGGACGGGGACTTTAATTTTAAACAGTCCACTGGAGAAAAGATTCAGTATTACAATAAATACATCGTTAATCAATACTTACAAGTTCAAAGGCACAAAGAAATGCTCCATGTAATTCTGAGAGAAAAGTGGGAAATGCAGTTTGATCTAAATGAATACTTTTTCTTTAAAAAAGGGGAAAAAAAAAAGAAAAGATTTGATGAATGAAAAAAAAAGGGGGGGGGGGGGCATATCTAACCTCTTGATGCCAACTGCTACAGAGCTCTTTCATTTGGCACTCAGGCAAACACTGTAGGTTCATGTGGCCATAGGGGTATCCTGAACCCACAGAAGAGCTACCACAGTGCTTGTGTTTTTCTCCTTATTCTTTAATTTATTTTTTTTTATATACGTGTAAACACACAGGATTCAGACTCTGTTTTGTTATTGATTGAAGACAGGAGACACAACTGGACTTGGGGGTTAAAGTAATCCTGTCCCACTAAGCCCGTGACTCCAGGGCTTAGTGTTTGCTCTGCACAGCTCTTCAGTACAAGTTTCTGAGTTTCATATCAATCACTATCGAGCACCCGTGAGTGACTGTGCTTAATTGGCTGGATGCCACACCTTGATTCTCTATCCTGCTCCATCATGCTTCTTTTAATCTGAATATTTAGTACTCTTTCATGTCTTAATTACAGCAAATTGCGCACAGTTGGCACCATTTCTTGAAATTAATCCCAGAGTACTTTGTTTCTGTCAAGCACAGTCAAAGCCTTAGAGGATAATAGTAAATGTTATTGCAGATCTAAATTTAAATGACTGTCTATGTATTTAACTTAAGCCTTTAATTATTCGTGCTGTACCGGTTTTGGTTCAGATGTTAAACATTCTTTATTGAGAACGTGAAGTTGTGTCAGACATCTTGAAACCGGCGACGCTAACGTGACAACAATTATTGCCATTAACATATTTTACCAGGTGTGTCAAAGTTACCAGACAACAGACAACATCCTGCCACGGGAATGTGCTCACATCTCTTTCTGTTTATTCAGTAAAGCATAAAAAGGTTCCAGCTATGAAGAAGGGATTGGTGTGGTGGTCGGCAGCTGAACATGAGCCTGCAGTGTGCCCAGGTGGCCAAGAAGGCCNCGCCCCGACCAACACTTCTTCCATGCTAATTGATTGCTAAGCTGTCTGCAGGTGTACCTTGTACATCCCTTTCTGAAACACTCACAAAATGAGGGTGGGGGGTGCTAATTTTTGGTGTGTTTGATACATTAATGAAAACCAAACCACTGAAAAAAAGGACAGAAAGAATTGGAGTCTCCTGAACGCTGTCAATGCCAACTGCAACTCGATTTGGCCGAGCTGCCCAAGAAGTACAAATTCTTTCTGCTGATGGCGTACTTTAGTGATACAGATATCATGCCATTAATACACCCCAAACCTCTTACAACTTATTCAATTGTTGTTATTGGTGCTCTGGAAGGATTCAGAGAGAGAGAAGTAAAAAAAGAGTGAATAAAACTCCCAGGCTTAGGTACCTTTTATTCCAAGAAGAAGTACGACAAGGTAGATTCCTGACACTGGAAATGAGTATGAATGGGACTCGCAGTTAAAACTGGCAAACGCATTTATAAAAATATCTGCAGCCCTAACAGAAGAAGTCACATTACTGCATTCGTTTTATTTTTATCAGCACACATTCTGACAGAGCTGCTCTCACCAGCTCTAACGTATCTTGGATTTAGAGACAAACAGTAGAGAAATGTGTACTCACAAAATTTGTGATAAAGGCTTTTTTTCCACACACCCCCCCCGCCACCTCCAGAACTCGTAACAACTATGTCTGCAGCGGTGCGTGCCCAGCTCCTTCACATTCTGTTTTGCAATATGATTTCTGAAGAGATAACTGCTCCTGCTCCCGCTCCTTCTCAGCGCACAAGCAGACCCCAGCTTTGTGACTATAAAGTTTCCTGGCATCAGTAAGGTCTCTTTCAAGCTGTGTTATCCTCTGTTCTAGCTGAGCAAGTTCCACTTTGTGTTTCTGCTGGAAAGCTATTACATCCAGATGCAGTGACTGGAAGGTCTTGTCTAGTTTTTCAATTTCAGGAACAGATTTTTGCTTCTCTTTTTTAAATTTTTTTTCCCCCCACTTTTAGTTTTTCCCCCTGTTGGTCAAGTATATGAGTGGCTTCAGCTTTTTGTTCCTCTGCGATCCGCTCGCATTCTTCAGCTCTGGGGGATTTTTCATTGTATTGATTTCTCAACATCACAAGCTCATGCTTTAAATTAGGAATTATTGTACATTATTCCAGATGTCCTGGTTCAGTTATCTATCATTTTAGAAACATAAATTGTAGCTCCATTTCCAGATTTCAAATGCCGAACTTATGATTTCTATTTTATTTTCAGCGACCAGGAATACCTGAAAAGATTTATTAAATCTGTATGCAAAAGAAATTCTTCATTTGTAACCTTAAAAACAGACTTACATCTTCATTACCTGCGGAGACACAATTACATACTTGTGCTATTCTTCTAACTCCAAAAAGTCTACATATAACTACTTGATTAATTTTATCGAGTTCTGGTCGAGCTGGTTAATTTCTGTGGTTTTTCAACAGATTTACTTCTCTGTCCTAAAGATTCAGCTGCATAAAACTTTGTGTGAAAGTGTCGTGGGAGGCCTAAACAGGCCAAATTAGGCTTGTACATGTCCTGGCTTACCCAGGTATGTTTTTCTGCTCTCCCTCCTTCTGTTTTGGGGAGAGCAACCACGGGAAAAGGGACAAAGAACCTGGCGCCACTAAGTCT
>WBNM01007136.1:19887-31502 GCA_013399055.1 Ramphastos sulfuratus
GGTCGGGGTGGTGCGAGTTCTGATTATTTAATATTAATAAACTATATATTAATATTTTTAAAATATCATCTCGCAGTAGCTAATTACCCCTTCCGCGACAGAGAGGTCCCCAGTTGGATTGGTATCTGTCAGATCAGACTGAAATCAAAAGATGCCATTCTCCTTTTCAGCCATCCTTTGAAACTACAAGGGGGCTTGGACTGGATGATCTTTCCAGGTGCTTTCCAACCCCTAACACTGTGATTCCGTGATGTTCCAGCAGGTATGACACAGAAGATTAAATAGAGTTAAAAATCAGTTAAATACAGTTAAAACTTTACAATGCAAGCTCCTGATGTAAAAATAAAAAATAAATTTTATTTTTAAAAAGGCTTAATTCTGAAGGTAATTTTGTCCTTGAGCTCTTAGATGTTTAGCTGTAACTTTTGTAGTAGTCTTTGGGAGCTCCTCCTTCTATACCTTGGATCCAATTTTCCTTCTCTTAAGTGTTCAGGGATTAAATATTTAGAAGTTCTGGTTTGCTTTATTTTTGCTTCTTTTAATATTGATATTACTCCTCTCTAAAATGTGTGGCCTGTTGCACTATTCTTTAGGCACAGAAATGAAAGTATTAACCAAATACATCAACATGATACCTGGATGCTGCCCTTGCCCAGCGCCATGGCTCAGCCACTGACCTGCCTACTTCAGGTGGTTGGCAGAAAATGAGGTAAAAGACAATTAGAAATAAGAGTCAGAGAACCATTTGGGTTGGAAAAACCCTTTCAGATCATCCAGTCCAACCATCCTCTAACTCTACCAAGGCTGGGGCTAAACCATGGCCCTCAGCACCACATCTCTGCCTCTTGGAAGCACCCCCAGCGATGGGGATTCGATCACCTGCTCCAGTGGTCAGAATGACTCTGATTGTTTCCCTGAGTTCAAGAATTGATATTTTGGGGGAGGGTGGGGGGAGAAAAGATGGAGAAAATATGTCCCATGTGAGACCTCTTCAGATGTTCTCTTCAAACCTGAGACAGAACATCACAGAGTTTCCAAGAATTCAGAATTACCTCTGGTTTCTATGACCACTTCCCAAGGCAAATACCTACACGTCTCCTCATAGCCTCTCCTGGGCTCAGCTGTTTTCTAGTTAGTGATTCAGCAATTTCTCCAGCAAACTCTGTGGCCCTTTTTTTTTTTTTTTTTTGTGGGTTGTTTTGTTTTGTTTGTATGTGGTTTGGTTCTTGGTTGATTGGTTGCTTAGTTTGGGTTTTGTTTTTTGTTTTGATTTTTGCTGAGGTTTTTTTGGTGGTTTGGGAGTTAGGTTTTCGATTGGAGGTTTTCTTTGTTTTGGGGTTAGGGGATTTGGTTAGGAGTTTGGTTGGTTGGGAGTTTTGTTTTGGTTCAGTTGGGGGATTTTGTTGTTTTTTGTTTTGAGAGAGAGGTAGAAGTTTCAGGGCATTTGCTCATTTCTTTGAAATGTCACTTCTTCAGCTGCTTTTGACATCTAACTCACCAAATTCCCTTTGTTAAAGAAAACAGGGAAGTTATGTGGCAGAGAGTTAAAATAAACCTTAAGACTAATGCCCATCTATTGTTTATTCTTCAGAACTGAAAATCTTACTAGGATTTAACATATGACAATCATTTACCCCTGAAAGCAGTTTGAAATTAAACTATCACAGAAGAGTGGTTCACCTGCAATATTGGATCCTGTTCTGGGCTCTCCCCAGTTCAGAGGCAGGGATCTACTGGAGAGAGTGCAAGGGAGGACTACAAGCATGCTGAAGGGACTGCAGAACTGCCTGATGAGGAAAGGCTGAGAACCTGGGGCTGCTTGGTCTGGTGAAGAGAAGACTGAGAGGGGATCTAATCAATGCCTATAAATATCTGAGGGCTGGGAGCCAAGAGGGAGGGAACAGCCTCTGCTCATTTGTACCTTGGCAAGGGCACTGGATGGAAACCACAGCACAGAAAGTTGCACCTCAACATGAGGAAGAACTTCTTGACTGTAAGGGTCCCAGAGCCCTGGCACAGGCTGCCCAGAGAGGTTGTGGAGTCTCCTTCTCTGAATCCTTTCCAGCCCTGTCTGGATGTGTTCCTGTGTGACCTGTGCTGGATTCTGTGGCTCTTCTCTGGCAGGGAGGTTGGACTCGATGATCTCCAGAAATCCTTCCAACCCTAACATCCTGTGAGCCTGTGATCCTGTGAGAAGATGTCCAGTTGTGCCTGCTATGTGTAAAATCTGATTCTTTGTGGTAAAAATTGGTATTTTTAAGTTGAAAATGGCAATTGCACTGTTCTACACTGAATGAAGAGTTTAATCAAGTATTTCTTTTTTTTTGTCCCATGGCTTCTTATCTAGCTGATGTTTATCGTTGAGGAGTACATTTAGTTTACAACTAAACACCTCAAGCCCATGAAGAGTGTGTCCTGCTAGGCTGGGACAGTACTCAGGAAGATGCACTGTTAAAAGAAAACACCTCCTTTCCCCTATCAGTTTCTCTAGCTTTCTCTTTCAACCTCACCATTGAAACTCATTGTCTCTGGTAGATTAAGAGGAGATCTGGGTTCATTAACTCCCTACTTCTGTATTTCCTAAAGACTGTGAAAAAATAAAGTCTTCTTATATTTTCACAAAGATAAATGCATCCAGATTTTCTTGTGGCTCACTCTGAGTTAGCCCTTTGTCCTCTGAGAAGCTCAACATGAGCTACCAGTGAACACTTGCAGCCCAGACAGCCAAGCATATCCTGGGCTGCATCAAGAGCAGTGTGGGCAGCAGGGCCAGGGAGGGGATTCTGGCCCTAGCACCACCCTGGTGAGACCCTACCTGGAGTATTGTGCCCAGTACTGGAGCCCTTGGTACAGGAAAGATCTGGAGGTGTTGGAATGTGTCCAGAGAAGGGTCATGAGGATGATCAGAGGGCTGGAGCTGTTCTGCTGTGAGGACAGGCTGACAGAGTTTGGCTTGTTCAGTCTGGAGAAGAGAAGGCTCCAAGGAGACCTTATTGTGACCTTCCAGTATCTGAAGTGGGCTACAGAAAGGCTGAGGAGGGACTTTTTAGGGTGTCAGGTAGTGTCAGGACTCGGAGGAATGGATCCAAGCTGGAGGAGGGGAGATTGAGATTGGAAGAAGTTCTCCACCATGAGCATGGTGAGAGACTGGCAGAGGTTGCCCAGGGAGGTGGTGGAAGCCTCATCCCTGGAGGTTTTTAAGGCCAGGCTGGATGTGGCTCTGGGCAACCTGATCTAGTGTGAGGTGTCCCTGCCCATGGCAGGGAGGTTGGAACAGAATGATCTTTGAGGTCCCTTTCAGCCCCAACAATTCTGTGGTTCTGTTATCAGCATTTGCTGTGCTGTGGCTCAAAGTATCAAGCAATCACAGATTAAATGTTGAAGTGAAAGCACCCTCTGTACTTACACAAGCAATGGGAACATCCCTGTGTTAAAAATGTCCATAGTTTGAAATTAAAACCCTTGCTGCCACTGTCCTAATGGACACACCAAGTTCATTATCCAGCACGATTCCCACTTCCTTTTTTTCTACCATTTCGTAGAATCATAGAATCAAGCAGGTTGGAAGACACCTCCAAGGTCATCCAGGTTAACCTCTCACTCAGCCCTATCCAATCAACTAGACCATGGCACATTTCTACCATCTCCCACCTTGCTCATGTGATAATTTTCAAGATCTCAGCCAAACCTCAGGAAATTCTGCAGTTTGGCAAAACAAGAAGTGGTTTAAACATATCCACCTTCTGGTGAGGTTTAAATCAGCCAGTGACAAACCCTCTTGAATTTGCCATTTATGTCTTTGGCCTTTTGTTTCAGCTGCCTGCTTTATCTGCAATGGTTTTGTCTTCATAGAATCATAGAATCATAGAATGGTAAGGTTGGAAGGGACTTCAAGGATCATCTAGTTCCAACCTCCTGCCATAAGTAGGGACACCTCCCACTAGTACAGGTCACTCAAGGCCTCGTCCAACCTGGCCTTGAACACCTCCAGGGAGGGAGCAGCCACAACCTCCCTGGGCAACCTGTGCCAGTGTCTCACCACCTCACTGTAAAGAACTTCTTCCTGACATCCAGTCTAAATCTTCCCTCTGCCAGGGAAGAGTTTTTATTCCAGCTCCCCATCAATGCACAAAACCAGATCCTTTTGACACTTCACCACAGATGCTCCTTTAGGTTATGTTGGCAAATTGATGATATTTGATCTCTCAGCTTGCTGCTGTTGTATTTGGTGCAAAGACAGCACCAGGCTCTTTTCAGCAGTGCCAGAGAGCCCTTCCAATCCCAGCTGCTCTGTGCCTCTACCTGCCCTCTCTGTACGTCAGCTTTGCAGAGAGTCCCTACCCATTGGATGCAATGTTTGCCATTCTTCCTTGGCAGTTTCCTCAGAGGATTGCCCTAGATAAAGTGACTTCCAGTTCCTAACTCTACGCAGCCATGAAAGTGCAGACTTGAAAGTAATGAACAGGTTCTGACACGGGAAAATTTATTAGCGCAGAGCTAAACCTTCCCCATTCTAGGCCTCAGGAGAGGGGAAAAATATTTCCAAATTACAAAACCACAGCATTCCAAACACAGAATACTGAGACAATTAAGGCCATTAAGGTGTATTTATAAAGAGTGTCTTGATTTTTACAAATGTTAATGATTAGAAAGCAATGAAAAAAAAAAAAAAAGGAATATTGCACTCTGTCCCAGAGATGGTGATTTGGAAAGCAGAGCACACAACAGAGTTTTGCAGCATTTAAAATTATTTATCAACTACATGAAAGTATGTGTAGTAAAAAAAAAAAAAAAAAAAAAAGTCTAAGGTTATACCTATGGAAAGGAGATGTAAATGTACCCAGAGGAGGCCACAAAGATGATCAGAGGCCCCAAACACCTCTGCTATGAAGCTAGGCTGAAAGAATTGGGACTGCTCAGCTTGGAGAAAGGAAAGTTTCAGGGAGACATTAGAGCTACTTTTCAGTATCTCCCCTGCAGAAAGGCTGGGGAGGGACTTTTTAGAAGGGCCTGTGGTGACAGGACAAGGACAATGGTTTGGAACTGGAGCAGGGCAGAGTTAGGTTGGACATCATGAGCAAGTTCTGCACAATAACAGTGGTGAAATACTGGAACAGTTTTTCCAGGGATGTGGTTGAGGTCCTGTCCCTGGAGACATTCAAGATCAGACTTGATGTGTCCCTGGGCAGTCTGATCTAGTTGGAGGTGTCCCTGCTGGCTGCAGAGGGGTTGGACAAAATGCCCTTTAAGGGTGCCTTCCAAAGCCTTCCAAAGCAATCTGTGAATCTCTACAGATAAGCAAATACAGACCAGCTTTATAGGGATCTTAACAAATCCAGCCTAGTAAGAGGTGTCCCTACTCATGGAAGGGGGGTTGGAACTAAACAGCATTTAAAGTCCCTTCCAACCCAAACCATTCCGTCTCTGTCACATAGAGAAGCATCAGGGAACACAGCACAGAAGACATAAAGGCTCCTCTGCTTAAATGCAGTTGAGTTTCCACAGCCTAGCAGGTCACCACTATCAGCTGATACACCACAACTGATGGAGAGTGTGATCCTGATGTGCTCCCACTGCAGGTAGTGTGCATTTCCTTCAAGGAGCTTTGCTGAAGTTAAACAACTTTTGTTGACAAAGAGTTTTCATAACTGAGCTGAAATGTGGGGGTTGGTGAGCTTGAAGGAAAGCATCAACGTCTTAAAACAGTACTCAGAAAGCACTGTTTCAGGGTTACACTAAAATGCATTTCCATCTGGACATAAATATCACTGTAGATGCAAAAAGTATTTTAAAAATTCAAAGTTAACTCATAAAATCTAAAGTTTTTTTGTTGTTGTTGTTGTGTTTTGTTCATGGTTTTTAGTTGTGGGGTTTGTTTCTTTGTTTTTTTTTTTTTTTTGGGAGGGGGTTTCATTCTTGTTGTTTTATTTTGTTCTTTTGTTTTGGCTGGTTGGGTTTTTTTTTTTTTTTTTTAATGAGAAGCTTCCCCAACTTATAGGGAAACAGTCAGAGTCATTTCACCCACTGGCACAGCCCAGGAAGGGGGGTTGAATCCCCATCTCTAGGGGGGTTTCAAAGAGGCAGAGATGTGGTGCTGAGTGACAGAGGTTAGCACCAGCCTTGGTAGAGTTAGAAAATTATTTGCCTCAATGATCTTAAAAGTATTTTCCAACCAAAGCCATTCTATGATGCACTTAATTCTTCCAAAGGTGAGGGGTCGACATCTCACCTGTATCTACATCACCACAAGCAGCTAAGACTCTCAGACTGAAATGAAAACAGATTTAATGAAACAGCCAAACTGATCCCAGTGTCACCATGAAGTAAATAAAGCTGTAGTCATCCCAGCAAAGGTCCAACAGTCACATCAAAGAGGGATGCAGTCCTCAGGAGAAGGAGGAGGTGCAGGAAGAGGCAGAAAAGGAGCCTGAGCAGGGAGCTCTCACAGACTGCTCTCCTCTCCTCAGTGACTTCCCCCCTCACGCTGAGAGGGATGCCGATGGTGTGGGACACAGCTGCAGCCAGCTGTGCTGCCTGCTCACAAGTGCCCATGGCCTGCAGCCCGTGGCTGGCCCAGCAAAGCCAGGACAAGTGGATAAGGGCAGAGCTTTGGAGGCTGTCATCCCGAGTGTTAGCTGTTACCTACAGTCAGCATCACAGTGGTGATTCTTTGTGGAACCAGCCCAAAGGTTTCCTGTAATGAAGCACTGGGAATCTGAGAGACCTTCTGGAGGTACTGGCTGAAAGGCAAGGAATGGCACAAGACCTACAGCTGTGCAAGGCTGTCAGGACGTGTGCTTGTGTTGGGCAGAAGACAAGCATGGCACAAGGCAGGCAGTTATCTTCAAATCAAGAGCTTAGTCTCACTTAGCAAGAGATGAGCATCCAGTGGCATGGCTCAGCTAGAAGCCAGCCTAGACAACCTCATTAATTAATCACATTAACCAAGGAAGTCCGACTGAGGTAATCAGTGCTCATGCACGTAGCCTTCCAAAGCCTTTTGGTCAAATTTCTTCAGTGCAACTTGCAACCTTTGTACCCAAAATTCATGCACCAGTGTGAAGCAGAACATTACACAAAGGACCATTAAACCACCCACATCACCAAACTCCAGAGAACTGTCAGCAGGGTTTGCTTGAGCTAAGGATTTGTGGAACAACTCATCAGTGGCCTTTTAGAGATGGAAGAAGAAGATTCCTGAATGTTTCAGTGTGCACTACTGAGGAATAAAATACACTGCAAATTCTAACAATTAAATACCAACATGTATGCTGAGGTTGCATCGAATATACACATCTAGCCCCAAAATAAATTTGTAATGACTGAGCCTAAATTCATCCTGGCACAAGTATTTGTTCTTTCTGAGAGTTATTTATTTCCATACTTATTTCTTTACTTATTTAGTTTAACATTGATGGGTTTGTGGCCATTTAAACATTTTACTAAAGTACTCCATATCATCATTCCTCATCTTCTTCTTCTGGTTACTAGACTGGTTTGTGTGCTCCTTGAATTACCCTGGCTCACAGGATGTTAGGGGCTGGAAGGGACCTCCACAGATCTTCCAGTCCAATCCTCCTGCTAGACAAGGACCAGAGAATCCAGCACAGGTCGCACAGGAACACATCCAGACAGGGCTGGAAAGGCTCCAGAGAAGGAGACTCCACAACCTCTCTGGGCAGCCTGTGCCAGGGCTCTGGGACCCTTACAGTAAAAAAGTTCTTCTTCACTTTGAGATGCAATTTCCTGTGCTGCAGTTTCCATCCAGTGCTTTTGTCCTATGCCAGGGTACAAATGAGCAGAGCCTGTCCCTGTCCCTTCCCTCCCGACCCCCAGCCCTCAGATATTTACAGACATTGCTCAGATCCCCTCTCAGCCTTCTCCTCTCCAGACTAACCAGCCCCAGGTCCCTCAGCCTCTCCTCATCAGGCAGTGCTGCAGTCCCTTCAGCATCATTATAGCCCTCCCTTGGACTCTCTCCAGTAGATCCCTGTCCCTCTTGACCTGGGGTGCCCAGAACTGGATGCAGGATTCCAGATGAGGTCTCACTAGGTCATCACCTATGATGACAATAAATTTTCATTAGGGAATAACAGCAGTGCAGGCAAAAGCTTTTGTCCAATAACCATCCATCCATAAGCTCTTATTTAAAACCTCCAAACAAGACCTGTAAAAGTGCAGTCTCTATGTTTAGCTTTCGGACACTTCCCTCATATTGCCCAACATACAGGAAAATCACCACATGGATGGGAGCTTAAGCAGCAGAACTGCAAAGGAGCATGCACAGAACAATAAACTCCTGTGGTGCTAGCATTTGGAGGAGGGAATCTTACTGACAATTAAACAATTTACTACCATGTGGAGAGAGATGATCTGTTAGAATTAGGACCTGTTTCTCAGCAACGTTTTGGTGCTCGTCCTGTCATAGCTGTGTTGTTCTAATCACTGTGCACAATTGGGACCACTTAAATTAAAAACTAAACAAACATACTTCTGCCTCAGTACCCCTGCAAATCAAAGATTCAAAGGCAAGAACATTGCAGGTGTAACACAATCTGTGCTGATGACATCTCTGAGGATTTCATTTGAAGCCATCATCCATTTTCAAGTCTGTCTACAGAAGTCCAACTCTAAGTCATAGAATCATAGAATCATAGAATGGTAAGGTTGGAAGGGACCTCAAGGATCATCTGGTTCCAACCCCCTGCCATAGGCAGGGACACCTCCCACTAGTACAGGTCACTCAAGGCCTTGTCCAACCTGGCCTTGAACACCTCCCTCCAGAAGTCCTGCACGTGAGCATGGGAGTAGGGAGAGGATTGTCCACTTGTACTCAGCTCTGATGAGGCCACACTTCAAGTATTGTGTTCAATTTTGGGCACCTCAGTACAAGAGAGAAGTTCAGGAGTGAGTGTAGAGGAGGCCGAGGAAGCTGTGAAGGGCCTGGAGAATAAATTTATGAATAGCAACTGAAGGAGCTGGGGATGGTTAGTGTGAAACAGAGGAGGCTGAGGGCAGACCTCATCACTGTCTACAGCTACCTGAAAGGAGGTTGTGGAAAGGCTGCTGCTGGTCTCTTCTCACAGATGATTAGTGATAGAACAAGAGGCAATGGTCTCAAGCTGCAGCAGGGCAGGTTTAGACTGGACATTAGGAAAATTCTTTTCCCAGCAAGAGTGGTCAAGCACTGGAATGAGCTGCCCAGGGAGGTGGTGGAGTCACCAACCCTGGATGGGTTTAAAGGTCGTTTGCATGTGGTGCTTGGGGATATGGCTTAGGGTGAGCCTTGCAGAGCAGGAATATGAGTTGGACTTGGTGATCCTGAGGGGCTTTGCTAGCCCGAATGTTTCTGTGATGCTGTGATTAGAACTGAGAAATATCATTAGGGACAGAAAGGTAAAGAAGTGACTCCTGTCTTCTGAGTGTCTGTTCTGCTAAATGCAATACACTTTAAATCAATATTTTCAGGCCTTCATTTCATAAGCATTCAAACTTATAAAAGATTCAATCAGTTGTTTAAGCATTTTTAATGCTGATATTATTCCAAACTGCAGGTCGAGAGTCTGCATATTTTAGAAGCAAATAAAAGCAGACTAGTAGAAAAATCACAGAAAACTACATTTTTATATTGCTCCATTCTGATTAAAAGATTAAATAATACACATTAACATTGTATATTCAATATCTGCCTTTAATAATGTTGATGTATTTAAAATATATTTAAAATATATTCAATTTGCTTTAGCTTCTGAAAGTACTTCACACACACACACACACAACATAGAAGAAGCTCAAGGTTTTGTTTCGGACATTTACAGCACAAAATGAAAGTGTTCTACAAAACACCCAAGAGCTAATTATTGCCTGTGACAAGAACTAATTGTATTTGGAACTTAAAACACTTTTAATTGCAATTATGCATTTGTAATCCAAACAACAAAACAACTCCATCACTTGTCAGTGATCTCTGCATTTCTGGTACTCGTTCAGTAATTCCAGTTTTCCAATTCTTTGCAGATGTTTTTTAACTTCAGGAGAGGGGAACAGAAGTGCCTTCATCAACTTTTGTCTATTTGGTTCTTGGCTTGGGGTACTATGAGTATTTGGGGAGGTTTGAGTAGATAACCTCTAAGGTCCCTTCCAACCTAATGCATTCCATTATTGTGTGATAATCTGAATATTGAAGTTCACAGGCTCACAGAATGTTAGGAGTTGAAAGGGACTTCTGGAGATCATTGAGCCTAACCCCCTCAGAGCAGCAGGTCACACAAGAACACATCCCGACAGGGCTGGAAAGGCTCCACAGAAGGAGCTGCTGACTAAAGATATGGACAAGGCTGAGGTGCTCAATGACTTCTTTGCCTCAGTTTTCAACAGCAAGGGCTCCAACCACAATGTCCAAGTTCCAGAGGGTAAAAGTAAGGACTGGGGGCAGGCAGATCTGCCTACTATAGTAGAAGATCACATTCGTGAGCTCCTAAGAAATCTGACCGTGCACAAGTCCCAGGGGCCTGACAAGATCCACCCACAGGTCCAGGGGGTTGGAACTAGATGATCCTTGAGGTCCCTTCCAACCCTACCATTCCATGAAATATAAGAAGCCCTTTATAAGGAATAAAATCAGAATGGGTTGGGATGAGAAGAACCTTAAAGATGGTCTAGTTCCAACATCCCTGCCAGGAACAAGGACATCTTCCACTGGACCACATGGCTCAAGGTCTCATCCACTCTGGCTTTGAATATGTCCAGGGTAAGAGCCTCTGCAGTGTCCCTGGGCAACTTGTGTCTCTCCTCCCTCATAGTCAAGAATTTCTTCCTTATCTCTAATCTCAATGTCCCCCCTTCCAGTTTAAGGCCATTACTCCTTGTCCTGTCACTACACACCCTTGTACAAAGACCCTCCCTAGCTTTCCTGTAGCTGACTGCATTTGTGTCACACAGAAGGGCCAAAGTAAATGAGCACAGCAATGGGTTTGTCACATCGAGGGAATGCTGCTTGGCTACAGAAATTTCTGTGTCTTTCTGATTTGAAACCAAATTCTCTGATTTAAGAGTGTGTCCCACTATGTCTTACCATGACAAAAAAAAAAAACAAAAAAAACCAAAACAAGTATTAACATAACCTTTTTAATGTTGCAAAGAAGTACACAATCCCTGCTGTGTAGGAATCTGCTGCTCATACCCCAGTTGCTAGTTCACTTTCTCGAGCTGGTTGGGTTGATCTTCCTGTTCATTGCATTTCTTTTGCTGCTCATTTTCAGAACTCAAGATTTTTCACCTCCTGGTTGAGTTTACTGATCTCAGCCTGAATATTCACCAATTAAAAAAAAAAAGAAAAAAAAAAGAAAAAAAGACATTTAATTAGTGAAGTGCAGAGGAGCAGTAGGTCCACACTTTTGAAAATGTTCTTTACACTTACACAGCTATTCCCTTTGACTCCTAATCAGGGTTTCTTTTGAATCCAAAATAAATATCTAGTGGCTGCAACATGTTTCCATTTACGAACATTTCTGACCTTCGTCCATTTCACTATGCAGGAAACTTCCTTGCAAAGAGAAACCTGGATATGAAGAATTTCTCTGTGCCTTCCATTCATGGGGCTCTGCAGCCTGGAG
>WBNM01007137.1:0-30628 GCA_013399055.1 Ramphastos sulfuratus
CAGGACTCGGTTGGCTGTCTGGCAAGCACTATGTGGCAAGCATTTTAGGGATTACAGTCACCACAGTATCCTTTTATACTCTGTGAAGAAAACTAGACATTTTTAGGGAGATATTATTTTGATATGCTTTAAGTTTTTTGGTTGAGGTTTTTTTTCTTTTTTTTTTGTTTTGGTTTGGGTTTTTTTGTTTGCTTGTTTTTTTTTTAAATTTTAGGATAAGATGATTAATAACCTTGTACTTATTATTCACATCAATGACTCTAAAGCTCAGTAAAAGTGACTACACTAATGAAAATGTTTAGCCAGGAGAATATCTTCCTCTTCCTCAGCACAGCCATTAACATATTTTGGTTACGTCTTGCATCATCTGTGACATCATGAGATCTTTTGCATGAAGGTACTCAAAATTTTGAAATAAACACACAAGAGGTACTTTGTTTTCTCAGTGTACAATGGGAAGCATAGCCAATTATTTCACATCTTCCCTAAGGAAAAAGTGGTCTGCCAAGCTGAGGTGACTAGCAGAAATTATGCAAGTTACAGTCTACTTTCGCAGGGTGTTTAATTAATTTTTGCCAATTAATTTTTTTTTCCTCCGTGGCACACCATTGGTTTTGCACTTTGATAGTTCACCACAAAGACTGAAGGGATATGTGGATAGAAGCATGGAAAATCATTGTCTCCAGTGAATTCCTATATGAGATAAGGCACTGCTGGGTGCGACGATTCTGTCAGTGGGATCACAGAATCACAGAACATTAGTGGCTGGAGAAGCCCTTGAAAGATCATCTAGTCCAATCCTCTGCAAGAGCAGGATCACTTAGAGTAAGTCACACAGGAACACATCTGGATGGCTTTTGAATGTCTCCAGAGTAGGATCAGTAGTGCCATTTGAGAGTGGCTGCCCTAGCTCTGCCACAGACATGGCAACTCACAGGTATTGCTTTCAGAAGCGATTTCAGCACAGACTACCTACTTGAGTAGATATTCACAGTCCCTGCAAGATCTGCATACAGAGCAGCTTCAGTGATAATTCTGCTATTTACATGGAGCTTGCTAGGTTCTAGGGGTCTCTTCTGCAGCCACAACTTCACAGATAGCCAAGGCATAGCTTCAAACAGTGAAGCTGAACTAGGTAGCTCACATGCATGCTGTGGTCTTTGCCGCGGAAGGGGTAATTAACTACTGCGAGACGATATTGTAAAAATATTAATATATAGTTTATTAATATTAAATAATCGGAACTCGCACCACCCCGACCACCATTTAATAATAATAATAATAATAATAATAATAATAATAATAATAATAATAATAATAATAATAGTAATAATAACAGGCTCTTNAGTGGCGCCAGGTCCTTTGTCCCTTTTCCTGCGGTTGCTCTCTCCCCAAAACTGAAGGAGAGAGAGCAGAAAAACATGCCTGGGTAAATCAGAACATGTACAAGCCTAATTTGGCCTGTTTAGGCCTACTACGACAGTCTTAAATAAGTAGGTGGGGAGATTTTAAAGTATTTATCCTTGTCCCAGTAATGTGTTGCTGATGTTAAGCTAAGTGTATCTCAGGAAGCACACAATCCCATAGTAAATAGGAAGAGAGTCTGCTGCATCACTGGACATGGTCCTCTGAAATCTCAGAGCCCCCCATTTTATAGTCCTTTATTAGAAGAAACAGTTCCATTCTAAAAGTATGTTCTCCCTCTGCTTTCTGCTCTTTTTGTGCACAAAAGTTACAGGCACCTGTAAAGAGACATCATAAAGTGCAGATACTCAGCAAATTTCCCATTTCTAGCTCATGATCTGTAAAACCACTGCTGAGTGCTTAGAGCAGCCCTTCAGGTATGGTTTTACTCTACATCAAAACACATAGCTGAAGCAGTCTTAAATTGGGCACTAAATGTCCTCGGACAAATAGCAGATACTCCTTCAGTCTTACTATTTCCTACCAGCCACTTAATGCCACTCCTCAATAGGCTTTTGAATCTCCTTTTGGAAATATCCAAACCTCTTCATTGACTCTATGAGGATGATAATTTTGGCTTAATCAATTAATGCTGGGGCTAAATATTTGTATGTGTTGTAATGTTTAACACAAATGTGAAGAGTAGGCATCCTGGGTTTGCATTTTTTCATTTATGAATTGAATGTTCATAAATGTGGTGGAAGCCATGGATGGAGATATTTAGTCTAGATTTTTTCACTTTTCATCATAAAATTAAAGTTTCAACTAAGTAAGAACTGATGCAGAGCAGTAAGCCAGTACTTTATTATTTGTTCATATTACAAATATACACTTTACATCTAAGAAGAGCTTGCTAGGAATTTTCCAGTATGGTGGTTATTTGTATGGATGTATCCTCTTCAGGAGGGAAAACAAAAAAAATGTAGTTGTCTTCAAAATGATTTCTTTTTTTCCACAAGAAAGTTTTAGTGTAGATCAGTTCATCTAAGACTGAAAGTTTACATTTGCTGAAGGAGACAGCAATATTTATTCTGAGTCAATACAACTGCCCCTTCCTCAGGGAAAGGATTCAGGGTCAAATGCCATGTCCATGATATGATGCTGAGCAGGAATTACAGGGCTGTGGCACACATAACATGTCCTTTCCACCAACCAAAATGAAACATGTCAGTGTGGGAAGGATAAATGGCAGTCTTCAGCTGTCATGCACCAGGATCTTATTATAGACACAGAGATAATGAAACTAATGTATCCTGAGGCAATGTTACTTAAAAGAATGTCAGAACAGGAGAATGTGTGCTGAATTTCATTTACCGAGACTTTTTTCTAGTGTGTTTGGGGCTAAGTTTCAGCAAACAATACAGAGCCTTGGTTCTTCAGAAGTAAAAGTGGTATTTGGATAGCCAGCAGCAGGATAAGGCTACACAGGCTTTGCCCACATATTTGTTAAGCCTGTTCACTCAGAAAATACATACATACTTATGTGATTCTTTTATGATTTGGTCCTTCAATGAGATAAACAAAGTAGAAGGGAAGTTGGGAAGAACTGAACCTCACACAAGTTTTCCACAAAACGTTTGTATATGTTAAACAAATGGTAGAGAGGATAAGAACAGCTGATTTGGAAACTAATAAAGTTAACTGACTGTCCTGGTTTTGCTAGCACAGAAACCCAGGCCAGTCGTGGGCTGCAGGCCATTAGCAGCTCGAGTCAGCCAGGAGAGCCAATCCAAGCTGGATCACAGATGTAGCCCATACCATGTGCATCACACTCAGTATAAAGTAGGAGGTTTGCTGAGAGTCTTCTGTTAGGGTTCCCTGCATTGACTCCTCTCACTCCTTTCCTGTTCTTTCTGGGTACTGTTTCTGCTGCACTTTTGCTTGGCTGAATATAACTTTATATATTTTCTACTGATACTGGTATTAATATGTCTATTTTATTAAATGTTTTTTCATTTCAACCTGTGAGTCCTCTTTTCTGATTCCCCTTTGCTGGGGAGGGGTCATTGGGCAATAAAGTAACTGCTACAGTTTAGCCTCAGATGTGGGCTTAATGTAGACACCAATGGAATTTTTGAAGGTAATCTGATATAACAGAAGTGGAATTCTCCCTGTAAGTTATCTCAAGCGTGTATGTTTGGTTTTAAGTAGATTCTTGCTTATAAGATAGTTCCTTGTGCCTCTTTCCTCCTGATAGATAAGTGTTTTCATAGAGCTGGTTGCTTGCATTTGTTTCATGACTCCACATATAAGCCATCTGTAGGCTGCACTTTAATGTCTGAGTGGGAACATCATCTCTCTCTAGCACCTGACATAACCTATTGTTATGTACAGGAAGCAGGTTAATTCCCATAATTATCACAATTCTAGTGTCAATGCAGGTGAAGAGATTTAATACATCTTTTAAGTTTACTCATGCCATTTTCTTCATCTTATGCCCAACTTTATGTCCTCTCAAAACAGCTACTTGGCATGACTTCCTCCTCATGGTTCAAATGTCATGCTGTCACTGACAATTATGAAGGGAACAACACAATCTGAAACGAAAATTTCCATATGGGAAACCTTTCCTAGCAGGGTAGGTTTTTATTTGATCAGATCCATGCAAGTGGCTTGAGACATTTAGCTGTAGACGCACCTTCTGTTAAAGCTTTGAGGCTTTTATGGCTCAAAGAATTAAAGCTGTGTAAAGCCTCATACACATTTGCTATCTGTGTTAAACTGCTAGAGCAAAACTTGGGCTAAGTCTGAGCTCTGTTACACTGGAGACACTTCAACTATATGAAAAAAAAAAGGTGACTCCTGTCTCCAGAGGTTAAGCATTCAATTTGACTGGCTTATCAGTACATTTGTCCTGTCTATGACATGCTGATTTGTGCTCTTCATCAAGTCACTTAGCTTCTTACTTGCTTGAAAAATAAATTGCTGCTGCACTTCAGCATATGATAAGTCAGTAGTCACACATATAGAGGAGGAGTGTAGGACTAAAACCTAGGCCATGCAAATCTCTTCTTGAGGAGCCTTGTGTTTCTAGCTGGATCACTCTGCCCCTCTGTCAGGCATACCTAAGAGCTTCCTGCTTTAATCCAAACTGAGACATGCTAAAAGGGCTCCACCTCCAAACCCTAATACTTCATCTATCTAGTTTCTTTGGGTTGATTCAGATTTGGAAGAAAGCACAAGATGAACTCATTCAGCAGATCTGACTGGGTGACAAACTTAACCAGGTACATATACGACAGCCAGGTTGGTGAGAGGTGAAATGCAGACCTTTGATATTGGCCTACCTGTGCCTAGAGAGACAAGAACATACTGCTTTCATCCTTTTATTTCTGGAGTTTGACCTGCATGGTTGGCACTTAAAACTAAAGCATGCTGCTTATTGTCTCTGCAGACTGATACCTTTAATTTTAGATATATGTAACTTAAATACATTGAGTCCTCCAGATGAAATGTTGAAACTGATCTACTTCAGTCATCTCTATGTTGTTTAGAATTATTTTAAGAGTATCCAGGTAAGTGTGAGAAGCAGAATAGTGAGTGCAAAAGTAAGAATTGGAAATATAAGGAGCAATTGCAAAAAGCATTTGGGTTGTGTGGCAAATGCTTATATAGAATGAAAGGTAGTGGAAATGACAACTGCCAAAGAATCTTAAATTTGAGAAAGAATACATGTAATGGGAAGATCTGAGCCATGGAGCAGGGTAGACAACTACAGCAACTGAGCCATGAATAAGGTGGAGTGGAGGAAGAGTGACGTGGAGAGTTCTGGGTGGAAGAAAACCTTGTAGTGTCAGAGCTCTGGACAAACCTTTGGGCAGGAATGCATAAACATTTAGAATTGGGAGAAGTAAGAGTCACTGAACACTAAGATGTTTAAGAAAGTACGAATGCCATATTAGATGCAGAAAATCTTGCTTTGTTAGCCAAGGCTTCCCAAAGATACATCTGTCCAGAGGGTTGATAGCTACTCATATACTTAATCCTGGAGTTTTTCAGTGTCTGCCATAGAACTCATTTTTCTTCACAACTCAGAGAAGGTTTGACTTCTGCAGCAGTTTGACATGGTCTGAAATAGGCCTCTGAGGACATGGGCTAAAAGACTCTCCTATAAGTTTCAGCACAATATATACTTGTAGACACCACTCATTCTTCACAGGCATATGTCTAATCGCATTTATATATTAATCTGAAATGTAAAGTGTCCAAGAAGATGTTGGACATCCCCTTTTTAAGCTGTTCTCTCATCCATCCAGAAGAGACCCTGAATGTTTGTCATTTGTCAAGGATTTTATAATTGGCAGAGAAGAATGGCTTTGGGCATATATGCCCCTTCCCTCCCTCTCCCAAAATC
Source organism: Ramphastos sulfuratus (assembly GCA_013399055.1). NCBI lineage: Eukaryota > Metazoa > Chordata > Aves > Piciformes > Ramphastidae > Ramphastos > Ramphastos sulfuratus. Next base: position 5,819 of record WBNM01007137.1, read on the forward strand.
TTCTTTAGCATTGTACTGTCATGTCAGCTGCTTCTGTACTTGCTAGAGTTCAGCTTGTATCTTGTGATGGTGCTACAGAAGGTATTCTTGTCACCTTGAGCACTTTCCACTCTTTCCTCATGCTGATTGCTGTTTCCATGGAAGTCTGTAATGTTTTTTATTCGAAGTATAATTTGTAGAATGTTTGCTTAGAACAGACGAAGGGGAAAACAACTTCTTCAAAGTAGACTGAATGAAAAGATACACTAAATTAAAAAACAAACAAACAAACAACCAAACAAAAAATCATCCTTCCTCTAAACCTTAATCCCTGTCTCTACTGAATCTCCAATTAATACCAGTTCTGTTGGTAGGATGGAAGTGTTCAATGACAGCACAAAGGAAGGCATGTCAGGGCACAAATGCAGAACATACAATATCTACCCTCTTGTTAATTATAACCCAACCTTAACAAAAAAACAGATGGAACAGTATTCAATGCTTTGTGTGTGTTCATATGTATGTATGTCTTACAAATGGCTAGTTCAAATAAAACTTGGGATTCCAGTCAAGATAACAGCTTCACTGCCTGAACCAGCTTATTTTGGTGCTCTTTTCATTACCTAAAAGAGGGAAAACTTCAATCAAGTATCATTCAACTCCAAAGAAAAAGAGTAAATCTCAGTTTCCATTAACAACCTACCATGCAATGCTTGTCTATATAGCAAACACATGGAGAAGGAGAGGCTGTGGGCTTGATTCTTTTTGAAGTTTCACAACTAACTGTAGCATCTGTAGCTACTGTAATGCAGCTAAACCCCCAATCAACCTGTCTCTCTTCCTCTTCTCCTTGTCATAAGGCTGCAGGGTCAAACTTAGTTTATGCATAATAGACAGAAAGATCCATCTGGTTATTCAGCACTAGCTATAGTTGCTCAGGACCACCTCTCTTCTCTACACCAGCTACAGTAGTTTATCCAAAAGACAGCTGTGCCTACACCCATTCCCTCAGTTCAGTCTTCTAAGTAGTGCAGGAACATAATTCAGGTCTTAAAGTCTTTTGCAAGACCTTGTAGTGTAGTTCATTATTTAAGTGTCAGGAATTCAGAGAGAGGAATTCGTAACAGTGGTAGGTGCCTCCAGACTGTAATAGTAGTGCTGCTAATTGGGACACTTGCAAAAGAGTGTCATATATGTAATTGTTTTGTACTATCCCCTAGTAACACCTCTAGAAAAATACAAAATGCTAATCTGCCTTTTTTTTTTTTTTTTTTTTTTTAGCACCTTATAGCTGTTTTACAGGAGGCTGCTTGTCTTGTCACTCAGAACAAATATTGTTCAGAAGCATTTACAATTAAAAACTGTTTTTTCTGGGACAACTGACACTGGAACACAAGCATTAAGATAAATAAAACAGAGGAATTCCAGATGCAATGAAAAGAGCAGTTTAAAGGCAGGAAAGTAACATATGTGTTGCTCTGCTTGCCCCAATTGGGTGACACTCAAATAGGTTTTTTATTCTGCTTTCTCTACTAAGAGACTGGAAGACATATGTCACTTTCCCACCTTAACTGTGAATTTTCTAGTTTGTTTGGATTTATGTCATAACCTTAATGGGATTTAAATGGAATTTTTATATGTGAATAATACTCTGCATTAATGCAAGAACTTTAGGTTGCTGTGTTACCAGCCTGATTTGCATAAAGGTTTTTAAATATGAAAGAAGAATAGCCAGGCTATTGTAAATGAAAAAAGATCCTGGCATAATAGTAAGGAGGGAAAAAAACCCTCAAAATGTTGGCTTGTGAAAGGGTTAATTCTCTAACTCTTGAGTACAACTAGGTGTGACAGAAAAGCCTGGAGGTAATGATAGTCATGAATATTCAGTAGCTAGAGGGTCAAGGCCAGATTAAAGGGTGAAGCAGCCAGGTCAATGTCATAGATGTATACTTTCTCATAAAACATTCTGTGTTTGAGCACACTATTTGTGATCTGTAAATGTAAATTGTCTGTGTCAATGAGTAGCTCATATGACAGTTACCACACCTGGTGTGCAGAAGTGTCAGTTTCCTGTAGGTATATGCTATATTGCAGATTTTGGGAGATTAATAAAACCAATAAGGAGTTCATGTCTTATGCTGAAAAATGTACTCTTAGGTGATTACTTATGTTTAACACACATTATGTTGTTCCTCTATTTCCAAGTACTTGTTTAAATTGAGCATATCATTAAGAGAGTACTTACTCCTTTGCATTAGTTTTTTTCAGAAGGGGAATTTGGGGCACAGAGAGTTCTGAAGATGTGTCCTGAGAAATGTGGCAGTGCTGCAAGTAGCACTGGAGCTCTTCTAATTCTTAGCCCTTTGCCTCAAACAAAATATTGTCCTTTTGTTTTTTCCAAGCCTGAATTGTGTGTGAGTAGCTCTGAGTTACTGATGGTAGTACAGTCTGTGAACTTTCCTGCTGGTGTGTTTTTCATTCTTAGTGTACCATTATTATTTTTAAGTGAATTATGTATATAACACTCGGGGCGTACAGACTACTCTGCATGTGAATAATAAAGCAGTCTCTGCACCAAGGAGCTGACAGTCTAAGGGCTTGATCCAGTAAACACTTATTGCTGAGTGATTTGCTTAGCCTGCTATCATGAGTAATCTGTTGATCTGTCCCCAAACTAATGAGATAACTTGACAAATAAGGACAATAGTACATAAAGATTTAGGAAGAAAGAGGATAAACACAAGCTCATTTGTATTTGATTCACTTCTCTATGGAAGTGTTTGCTCAGAAATGCTGTAAAGGATGGGCTTTGGACCCTGAAGTGAAGTGTGTCGGATTTCATCCAAACTTTGTATCTCACTGTGCTTGTAGCCTGTGCTCAGGGCAGGTGATAGCCTTGTCTTGACCTGATTATTTTCCTTTATGATGCATTTTTGTAGTCAGTTCCAGAGGAGTCATTGTCTTTTTCAGAGTAGACGAAATTGAATGTACACATGTACTTTGAATTGAATGTAGGTCTGAAGAGCATTGGAGCTGACCAAGTTAAATTGTGCTGTTGGCAAGCAATTAGCTGATTGTCCAAGGTGGTCTCATGCTCGAGGACTTAAGCTTCTTGTGAACGAGTTAGCTGCCAGTCTGTGGGGAATAGAACTGCAGCAGCCAGGTCTATGTGTGAGCTTCACATGAAAAGAGTTGACTGGGGAATGATGCTACTTTTGGAGTTAAGTCCCAGCTCATTTTATCACATGCAGAAGCAGGACATGCAGTACAAGGATGTTAAGACACTGGTCTTGCATGGGAGTTCTGCAGGGTGAGAGGCCAAGCACTGAAGTTGAGTTCTGAGGTTTCATGTCTTGGTACAAAGGAGCTTAAACCACTTTATCAAGTTGAGGCCTAGATAAGCACTGTTTGAATATGATTAGTTTCTACAGAATAATAATATTTAGTTTATGCTTGAAGATCATGTTTGCACTCCCATAAGGGTTGCTTGGACTCATAGAGGCCACCACTGACTTTATTTGCATGGGTTCTGCATTTAAAGGCTGCAGTAAGGTACCAAGACCTTGGGAGAAAAAAAAAATTCATGCCTTTTTGTCTATGATGTGACCCAGGGCATATTAGCGGTGTAATTGTGGCTATGAAAGGCAGAATGGTAGTACCTGTAACTGACTTCAGAAACTCTTGACCGATAGACTTATTAACATACTGACATAGGCACCCTTGAAGCAGATTCCTGATACCTGACTTCTGTTTGCATCTCTAGGCTGAGATTTTGAAAAGTCCATTTATAAATGTGGGCAAAATGATTACCTTGAATGATTATTTAAGGTACTTATTTCAACAACCTGGAGGTGTTCAAGGCATGTTTGGACGTGGCACTTGGTGCCATGGTCTAGTCTTGAGGTCTGTGGTAGTGGGTTGGACTTGATGATCTTTGAGGTCTCTTCCAACCTTGCTATACTGTGATACTGTGATACTGTAAAGATGTTAGCACTGTAGAAGGGGTCACAGGGAGCTCAGGAATAGTAAAGTCTTATTTTTGTATCTGACCACTGAGATGGAAAAGACTTACATGTCTTTCACTAACTTGGTCCCAGAGGTAAACTTTTCTTAAATTCAGAAGCAGGTCTATTTTATTCTTACTGTAATGCAGAAATAAGTGGGAAAATGAAACAAGGTGTGGGAAAAATATTGAGGCGTTAGGCAAAATAAAACCTTGATTACAAAAATCTCAACACAAAGCTTGTTTACCATGTTAATATTTTCTCTCTCTCATATAGTGCTTCTAAGAAAATATTTCTTCACGCTCTTACATCAAATGAAACAAAAACATCTCACTACAGGTGTGTTATTTATTTATTTATTTTTAAAAGGGAAATATATATCTCAAAATCTGCAGAGATAAAGGTTTAATTATGTCTTAGGTGCTTGCTGTGATTTTGAAATCAGTGGTGGGTTATAAAATGACATGATGAATATTTCGATTTCTCGTGTTAAAACCTAGTTTTTGTGAGGTAATTGACAATAATGGAGTTGACACTGTATTAATAGAGGTGACCTTAATTTAGAATCAAGAAAGGCAGTTTTATTTAGGAAATGAATGAATGAAAAGGAAAAAAAACAAAAACACAAGGACCATACTGTGGAAGAAAATATACTTCCAGCAGCAAGGATTAATCCACTCATATTTTGCATGTCAATAGAGCTGCAGATAAAGATATATGAATAAACCAAAACCCACATAAGCATTTTTTATCCAGGTAGAACTTCATGAAGACTAGGCTGTTAGACTGTGTAGAAATATTGATTTCTATTAAAAATAAACTGAACCAGAAATAACAGTTCAGACACAGCTCATATGAATAGATAGTTCTAGGAACAGTAGTCTTCACTCGTTGATGAAAATCACAGATGAAAGTGGAGGTCAATGCAAAAATGCCAGGGAACATGGCAGAGGGGGGGACAGAAGACAGGGACAGGTCTGAAGAGAGGCAGTAATATTGTTGATAGGTGGTGGCTGGACAGATAAAACTTGGGCGAACAGACATTTTAAGTAGAAATTGGCTTGGGGATTCTAGGTAAAGCTTACTTTTTGGTAGATAAAAGTTTGATGGCAAGGCCCGTCTCCAGAAATACTCTTGCTTTTGTGGCCTCCTAGTTGGGGATGATGTGGTCCATTGTTTAGACTGTACATGTATGTGTTTCTTCCATAACATGTTTGTATGCAGTGCACCCAAGTCCTGCAGAGTGCCTCCGCTTGTACTGCCAAATCCTCAATTAATAGGTCTTTCTTTGAATGTGAACTTTTAAAGGATACTTCTGGGCTTTTTAATAGGCTGCTTACATTGCCTTCTTTTCAGATTCCTCCTCAGAGGAAATAGAAATGAGTGCATTCAGAAAGATTTCTTTAACTTAAAAGATAGTACTTCCATGTCAGGAATTAGGTAAGCTTTTTTTCCTCATGAATTCCCAGCCTGTTTTCAGCCCTGGACATAACTAAAAGTGCACTTTAAAGATGGAAATAATCCCTAGGAGCTCAGTCTGAAAACCAAAATCTCTAGGAGCCAGATTAGGAACTGCTGCTCAGAAAGGATGGCAATCACATATGTACTGTGCCCTGGCACTCTTGTCTCAGCTGCAGATGAGAACTGAAGGAATTCACAGACTTCACATACACTGGCATAATCCTTTACTTTTTTCTCTGGTCCTCCATCAGAGTAACTGGTGCTTGGCACCTCTCAGTGTGTTCCTTCCTAAATAGGTTGACTTGGATAGATCGGTGGTAAATACAAAGATCGAAGACTGTGAGACCTGCTTCTGACCAGAAAGCTTTTAGAGTTTAGCTTCCTGCTGAGTAATCCTGATACATGAAGAATCAATTGTACTAACTGCTTTAGGGGAAAATATCTAATCACTACCTTAAAACATTTCCTTCTTGACTGGGGTGGAATCTTTCTTGTAAAAACTGAGGGAGAAAGCAGGAGGGGAAGCAAAATAGCAACATTCCAAAAAGCAAAATTGTTTGCTAGTTGTGGTAACTGCTACAATACCTTTCTCAGATCCCTGTAACTCTTCTGTAACAGAAACGAATTCAACTCCAAATCCATCTCCAGTTTTCTTGTAATGTCCTGTGTGTCTGATCTGCAGTTTATTTATATAAACAGATTTTTATCCTGTGTCTTCTGTTTTGATCTTTAGGATTCACTGACAACCATTTACCTAATGAGTGTGTGTGAGCCATGTAGCACAATATTCATGGCAGCTTGATAAGTGTTGCCGTCAGAATGACGTGAGTGCATCCATCCTACACTTCTGTGCAATGTAATAGGTGATAAAGTATCCCAAGTGCTCTTTTGTTAGAACATTTTCATTAAGATGTTATTATTAAGTAGTGTTTTAAAATAACAGTAACAGCTTTTTACTTTTCTCTCTCTCTCTCTCTCTTTTTTTTCCCCCCCTCTATTTAAAGGATTTGGCAATGATACAGTAATGAAATTCATAGAAATAGGAAATAGAATTGTGGCTTCCCAAGACTTCTTGAATACTAGAGCAGAAACATAGCTTATGGCTCATCCACCAGTGCACAGTGAGTTCAGTCAAGCAATGACGATTTGTGCCAGCTGGGGATTTCTTACTTCCCGGTAGCTTTTTGGTTTTGATTGTGTATTTACATATTTGGCTGTTATGTGTTTACTGAATGTATGAGAGGATCTGTAAACTGGTCAATGAAATCACTTGATAAGGAACATGGGAAGGGTCATCATAGAGGGTCACAGAGCAGTTTTCAGCTCTACTTGTCTTCTCTTGCAGAATCCTCTTGGAGTTCTTTGCCTCCTTGCTGATTTCTGTAGTTGAGCTGCAGGTTTATGATGTCTGTTTTAGGGCTGATTAAGCGCTAGCAACAGGAAGCTTTGTGTGCTTGTGGAGTTTGAATGAATCTTGGGATTTTGTGCAGAATTGCTATAACAACCATAAAGTAGAAATGTCATAAATAATATATTCAGCACAGCTCATAGGTTAGTAAAAAATATGATTCCCTTTTTCATCAGTTGCTTTAGCTGTTGTTAGAAAGGTCTAAAGGTGGAATTTTTTTTTTAATCTAGTTGACCAGTGGGTTATGATAAGATTTCTTTCTTATGTAATATTTCTACACCATAAAAAAAAGAAAAAAGAAAAAAGAAAAAAAAGAAAAAAGAAAAAAGAAAAAAAAGAAGTTATTGCTAACTAGTTCATATTGACTCCACTTCATCTCCTTCATGTCTATATTTCTAGTGTGTTATATGACCTCCTGTCTAACACATTAGTGAAACTGCAGATGTGTTAGCTCAGTGATTACATGATGATTTCAGGAATGGATATATTGAGAATATAGAAATAAAAACAGAGGCATGGATAAAGTCAAACATAAAAATAAGAGTAGAGCCATTGTGAAACTGAGGAATGGAGAGATCTGGTCTCTGAGGCATATATGATAGTTTGAGCATGGATTACTTAAACACAGGATTTTTCTGCCTAATGACTCTGAATTAGTGTTAAAACAAATGGGATAAACCCTTGCGATAGAGAATATGGTGGCATTTAAAGAACTTCAAATAAGGATGCAATTCAGGCCTCAATGAGCCTTTTCTGCATAGAAAAGAAATGAGGTATGCTCAATGCTAATGTGTTTGGCCCTTCTAATGAGGTCTGGGTAACTCAAGTTGTGCATCTCAAAGGAACTTTGGGGCAAATGGTGTGCCCTGTACCATGGCACCAATACCATTTTGATATGATTTCCATGAGATGATTACTGTGGCTTAGACTCAGTTTTAATTCTGATAGTTCCTTCCTTCTTATTGAAGTATATAACTCTCGCATTTGGAGTTTTTATAAAACTCAGAAGGGGAGAAAACATTCAGGAAAAATCCCTGAGCTTGAGGAAAGTTATGTACAGCTCTAGTTAAAATGTCACAGCTTTAGTTAAGACCTTATGGCATGTAAAATAATAAAGTTAAATCAAGAAGGCTCTGGTCAGGGCATTTTTGGGTGAACATAACCAATAGGAAAAAAAGATAGTTTTGTAACTGGAATAAAAATTAGATGGGCAGCGAAAGAAGTTGTAGTTTGTGTTCAAATTCTAGTAACTACGTCTCTCTGGAGACATTCAAAACCCTCCTGGATATGTTCCTGTGTGACCTACTCTAGGTGATCCAGCTCTGGCAGCGAATCTTTCAAGATCCCTTCCAATCTGTAATGTTCTGTTATTCTGCAGAGAGTATAGGTCTTACGCTGCTGATCAAAATTAATTAAGAAACATATCTTTTCTTCATATTCCTAGAAGTCAGTGATTTCTTGCAATCATGTCAGGTACTGTTACGGAAAACTGAGCTCTTGTGACTATTCCGGACCTGTTTGATGCTCCTGGGCAACCTGCCAAAGTCTCCTTTCTATATGCCAAGAAGGTAATTATTGACACTTCATAGGGAAAGGATTTCAAGCAACTCACATCAATATTTCTTCCACAAACTGGAAATATGATTATAGCAAAGAGATCCTGAAATCCTTTGGGATTATATTCCTGGACTGAACAAAAGCAAGAGACCACCAAGAAAGTTAACCTCTGGCAGATAAAACAAGGCTATTGTGCAGATGCCCGGAGTGGAACTCATGGAGAACTAAATGAAGAGAATAAATCTGTTGAGGAAGAGTGGGAGCTGGTGGGGAAAGTTTGTAAGTACAACAATATTATCTTTCAGGATTGAAGGCATATAAATCAAAACTATCATTCAGGAGGGGACTTGAGAGGCTTGGCTCTACATCTCAGGAGTAAATAATGTAAGTGAGGAGATGTGGCACCATTCACTAGTAAGGTTGAAGCCATCACTTTCTGTGCTGTCAAGATTTTACACCACATCTATTTGTGGCATTGGCTGCTTATCTTTGATTTTCCTCATAGTGTCAGGAGTCAGATTAATTTGGTTTTTTTGATTAAGATTTTGGGGTGAAGGAGGGACGTGTCACAGAGCAAGCTGATTTTAAACCAGGATGTGGAGTTTCTTGTCATTCTGATCCCTTTTTTGCTGCTGTTACTAGATATTATCATGGGGTCCTCTCCTGCTGGTGTGAAGTGCATGTGCTTGGCTATTGAGACCCACAGCTTCACAGAGGAATGTAGAAGTTTATGTTAATTGCCATTAAGAGTGCATTGTTGGCCAGCCACAAGCCGTAGTGATTATGATTTCTCTTGTGATATGTTAGTTGAATTCTTTAGACACTTGCATATGGTTATCACATCCTAACCTCTGTTCTGTCAAGCTCCATGTGCTTAAGAAGATGCCTGATCTTAATCTTTTTAATCTTTCCTCATGAATCCCAATGTGTGTCACTTGTAATGCTAGCAAATAATTCTAAAAAGCAGAAGGTGGAAAGTTTGAATCCCTACCAGTTTTTGGTTTGCACCTTGAACTCCTATTTCAGACTCTTTATTGGTTAGGACTTCAAGAAGATCTCTCTTAACTTGCCTGCCAAGTCCCAAAGACATTTATTCAGTTTTAGAATTTTTTTTCATTACTCAGTATATTTTGAAGTGACTGAGGAGGGGAAACAAACAGACAGAGAGACAGACAGGAGGCCGAAGAGAGCCAGTGAGCTGTAAAAGTTTTATTTCTTTAAGAACCCCATAAAAAAGTTAGAAGGAAAAATTTATATGGTAACTGTTACATAGTTGCATTTATATGAGAGCTTTTACATTCTCTGTCTCTGTGCAAAACATTTTTAGGTTTGTCATAGGTTTGTCTTCACTGTGGTGCTAGCTAAAGTAGCTGCACTGAAGCTGTAGTGTCTTGATACAGTTTAGTTAGAAGATCAGACCAAGAAATAACAAAAGATTTAAAATAAACAATTAACAGCTCCATGGTTTAAGACAAGATAAAGCTGATGATGATTTAGCCCAGAAAGGGCACATTCACCTGTGGTGGCTCAGGAGCTGACTGCCATGCAGCTCAGATGCCTGCACAGTGTGATGGGGAAGGTCAGACAGGGACCCAGTCAGCACTCCATGCCAAGCCGTCCTTTGCCTCTGCAGCCATACGTCAGCAACTCTGGTTGTGTGCTGTCAGCAGGGGTGTTTGTATTAGCACAGAATAGTCAAGTCTTCACTGCTTTATGAGCTGGAAGGTCAGCTACACTTGAGCTTCAATCCACCATCCCCTGCCCTCCATTAAGTTAGCTGCCTGGAGCTTAAAGCACAGTTTAATACATGATGGAAACTTACGGGAATCTGCTCAGGGGCAACACTCAAGCTATACCTCAAACTAATTCAACAATCCCCACGAGACAGTGGGGATTTCTTAAGACTAGATGCTGAGAAGGTGTCTGTGCAGCCCAGAATAGCTCTTTATGGTTCCATAGTAGGAGGCTGAAAAATTCAGAGGAGAAACCTAGAGATGACTGGTTTACTGCAAGAGTCAATACATGTTGTCATTGGGCTGTGACAAATGAATGTGTAGTAAGTCATTCTTATTAATACTAGTAACAACTATGTTTCTGCCATTGAAATGCTTTGCTCACCAGATCTGTAAAGGACTTTAACTAACAACAACAACAAAATAATCAAAAAAACAAAGCAAAGGAAAAAAAACCCAACCCAAACCAACCAAACAAACAAGAAAGGCATTAAAAAATTAGACAAGGGCAAGAGAAAGGTGTTGACCCTGTCATTGCAGAAATGATGCCCAAGGGGACAAAAGCCTATGATGCCCATAGTGTGTGTCTGCCTTGGTACTGGAGACTGACTTGACTGACTTCTTGCCTAGCCTCTGGTCCAGACTGAAGAGCAAACATTTACCTTTTCAGTGACTTACCTTATACTCTGCTTTATTCAGTCTGACACCTAACAAACAGTTTTAGGTCCTTGCAATGGTGTAACCAAAATGAGAATAGGGCTGGCACCCAGCCTGATGAAATGGGCAAACTATTTCAGAAGGTGCTTTCTTGCTCAGCTGTTAGAAAGCCCTGGGCTGTTTGCTCACACTGTAGCAGGCCTTGCTCTCCTGGGAGCTCCCGAAGTTACAACACTGGAGGCAGGCCACCAAGTCCAAAACAGAGGAGTTTCAGTCCGATGGGCATTGAGTTACTGTGCGAGCCTAGATCAAGTCCCTGCCCAAGGTGGCATGGAACATGTCTCACTCTGTGCTATATGCCTCCTGCTCCTCCACCCTTCTATTTTAACTTCTGTTCTTTATAAAATACTAGCTGGATTTTCTAAGCTTAAAGTAGCAAAAGTATTTATTCTAAGTCCTTCTTAGAATTCTGACTTTATACCAAGTTTAGTGGGAGGTTTGTAGCCTTACAGAGAGGCAGAGGTGTGAGTGTATTGGTTTGTAATTTTGTGTTTGAGAATTACTATCGACCACAGTAAAATCTAGTGTGCTTACATGCTGTAAGTTATATTGCTATGCTCTTCTCCTTAAAGTAATTAAAAGTGTTTGCACATTAAACAAACAAATAATAAAAAGAAAGGTGCTAATCAACTGTATTTCAAAAGCAGTTGAAAGAAAAATTATGCTGTCTAAATGATTTTGGAGTAGTCAGACCTATTCTATTCTAAGTCTGTAGCAGCAGAGTATAACAAAGGTAGAGATTTAAGGCAATTTTGACACCTTAAAGCAGAACTGTTAGCACTGCGTAGACTTTTAAATCCGAAGAGGATTCAGCCTGCTCTCTTACTGCCTTCCACATCTTCAAAGGACCATGGCTCTTTTTTAATCTTTCTGCTTTTCTGTGAAGCCATGGGAAGTTATTGACTTTGCAGGCAGTTTTAGTACACAATCAAGCAAGAAAAAGTGCTGGTATACTCTGAGGCTGCGAGTTCAAATCCTCATCTCTTTGTGTCACTCCCTTGTATGTGCCAAGCCAGAATTTAAAAGTACAGAACAAATGGTGAGCTATTATACAAGGTTTTGGGTTTTGACCCCCTTCTTGAGCCAAAATTCTCTGAAGACTTTCAAGGAGGCTTTAGCTACCTAACAAATCTCCTGAATGTAGTTTTACACAATAATACTGCCTGATTGTAATTAGATAGAGTTTGAATCTAAGTTCCAGTGCTGCTCTTCTTAGAACAGCTCTCAGGTTAAGCGGAGACTGGAGGGCTTCCAGGGAGCATGTGTTTGCTCACTGGTCAGTGTCTGGATGGAGTGCTGCCTGCTTTCCTTTCTAGCCAAGTTAAGAGTGCTTAAATTTCCCTTTGCTTAATGCTAGAAAGTGCTATTTGAACTGATGCTTAAATCATGAACCATCTTGGCAAAATTGGAAGAGATCTAAAACCATGTGTTTGAGCTCTGAGAGCACAGATGTCTCCATAGTTTCACTGAGGTGCAAAACCCATGTTTCTCTGGCCATCAAGAAAGAGATAGAAAGTAAATAGCAACAGAAACCCAAGCAGCCAGGAAGGGAATGGCTGGGATGGTGGCCCCAGGCAAGTACTTCTGGAGTCTCTTCTGCCCAGACAGGTTCCGGAATGTCCTTCTCTAGAGATGTTCAAAACCCACCTGGATGCTTTCCTGTGTGACCTGCACTAAGTGGTCCTGCTTTGCAAGGGGCTTGGATGTGATGATCTCTGGAGATCTCTTCCAGCCTCTGGTGTTTCGTGATTCTGTGATTCTGTGGCTTTAACCTGAGGCTGAAGTCGACCTCCACCATGCAATCCCCAGCGTGAAGAGGGAAGAAGGAATTTGTGTCCATCTGTCACAATTGTAACTGTATGAAACAAGCTGTCACCTATGTCCCTATGTCAACCCCCCTGACTATTAACAGTTTGCTCTAATTTCCAAATAACAGACATTATAAAATAATGTATAAAAAGTGTGATGAAGAGACTCAAGAATGCTACACCAACCTATGTAAAGATCATAAAATTACTTCTGCATCCTGATGCCTGACTGTACTTGGTGATACAACAAATCAGCTTGTCTGTGTCCTGCAGCTCCTAGTATGGCACTGGATTAACTTTCCTCCCAAGACTGCACATAGCCTTGTTTTCTTCAACTGTACAAGATGCCACAAGATAACCCAGACTTTTTTTCTCATTCTTCACCCCCACCCCCAAAGTGTTAGCTCCTCAATAATTTCTTGCAGAAAGCCTTTAAGCCTTGGGATTCTATCCCTAAACAGACAGAACTGTGGCCCTTTAGCAGAAGATTTTGATGAAGTCTAAATACTAGGGCATAAAGGCACATTAACTTAATTTGAAAGCCTGAGATCCTAAAAACATAGCAGTGATGACTAACAGTTTCAGATATCCCCACTTTGGGATATCTGACCTGAAAACTTTAGAAGACTCTTTTATAGATAAGCTAGGTACTCTTGCAAAATTTATGTAGTGAGAAGCTTAAGAATGAAAATATTTTAAGCCTCTCATTGAACTATAGCTTTAAGGAATTTATGAACTACATACTGAAAAACTGAGAAGTAAGAGCTCTGTGCAATCTAGGTCTTATTTAGCATTTGTCTACTCTGTTTAGAAGTAAGGACAAACAGCATTAATTACATTTCCAAATGCTTCTAAATTTGGAACACTGGTGTATACTGTGGAAAATTCTATGAATGAAGGACCAAAAGCCTGTCTAAACATGTTCAAGGGATAAAAGTGATCTACTTGAGCATTAGTTTATGTAGGAGAAAAATTATGAGGAAATTGAAGAATACCTTTCCTTCTGATAGGAGTGAGGCATTTGAAAAGTACAGATACTTACAGAATCTACTGGTGATAGTACTGTTTTTTGTGGCCTGAGATTATACTGTGCCCTCTACAAAAATGATGAAAGCCCTAACAATGTAACAAGAAGAGAGAACATTTTTATTCTGCTATCTTGACAGGTAAGCATTAGAATAGTGAAGTTTTAAGAAGAAAGTTTGATGTACACAATTGGGCCAAAGGAAATGTTGTCCTCTCAAGGGCCTTTACAATCTTATTTTCTGGGATATTCTGACATGCCATGAGAAAGTCAGAGGAAGGAGTTCAGTTAGACCTTTTGGTTACTGTAATTTTTCACCTAGCAAATATGGGAGCCTCAAAGAAGTGAATTTGTAAGGAGATTTTGAATGAGCACGGAATAGCGCTCGGCTTTATAAGGTTAAAGAGATTGCATTTAGTGAGCTGCAAATTAAGCAGTTTCCTATATGAGATGATAATATAAAATGTTGTGTTAAATATCATCAGGATGGATGCAGGCTCAGTTTGAATGAAGTAGGAAGCTATTGCCACTATATTGTGGGCAGAAATGACATATTTGAAAGCTATCAAACTGCTAAATGGAGGTGAGAATACGGTTTCATCTCTCCCACAGTAGACACTTATTTGTTTATTTGTGTTTCCATAGTTTTCTTACAGACCACAACATGATTTCTTCCAGCTTAATGATCTTTTGCGTCAGGTCTTTGGGATTTCTGGAATTCAGTTGAAAAAAATAACAAGTAATTCCCCCCTCACCCTGCTTCATTGGTGACAGCATGTAGGAGTCTAATACTCATGTTTGAATTTCTGGTAATTCAATTCAGCTTGTCAAAAATTCATCAAACTTTGCCATCCTATGAAGAAAAGGTACCAGCTCTGTGCTTCTGCCCTCTTTCACTGTTAGAGTTGCATCCTGGTACTCTTCTCACCTGCACCCGTACCATCATCCTCCTGCACAAGCCACTCTGGGCAAAGATGGGCAAAGATTGCATTTATTGAGAGAAATCTAGCTTATGTCTTAAACTTCTCAGAGAGTTTGTTTAGTTCAGACAAGGCATTGGCAGCTTCTTCTCTGGCAGCCATTACACTGTCCTGCATGTCTAATACCAATCTATTCATAGTTTCCATATCAGCATGCTGGGCAGGTTTTTATGCTAAATCACCTTTCTTCACTGGTCCCTACTTATGCTGCAGCAACTTAGATTAGCACAATGGGCAAATGAGTCTCTTTGTGTCCTATCATCTCAGTGAGATTTTGCAGAGTGAATTAAATGGATGGACAAGCAAAGCTGGCCCGGAGACACACACACGCTGCAGGGAAGCTATCCCACAGACGGAATCTTACTCTGCCAAGTTGTTTGGTGTTTTATGATATTGACTGAGGTCAATGAAATAACTTCCACCAGTGATGATAAGCAATGTTTGAACATAAGGCAGAAGATTGCCTAAGCCAGCAATCAGCCCAAGAGCAAAGTGATTGAAACCCTCAATACGCCAGAGAGGATGATACTCAGTGAGACATGGGCCTGACTGTGAGTCAGAGCATCTATGGGAACACACCTTCACCAGGGACCCTGGGTGTCAGTGTTTGCTGGTGACCCTGGGTTGCAGCAGCTGCACGATCAGGGAGCAGCAGGTCAGTCCCTCCTCCAAGCAGCTGACAAGGATAAGCAAGGAAACAGCAGATGGAAACGGGCAGATGGAGGAACACCAGGAAACACAGAAAATATTAGTCAGCATCATAGGCAGTGACCTCAGCATACCAGAAGTCTAAATGTTGTCAAGTCTTTTGTAGTCATCCCAGAAAAGGAGGGCTTTAAAGATTGTTAAAGGAAGATAATGAATTGTTTTGTAGATATTTACAGAGAGTGGCTTCTGAGCATCTGGGGAAGTGGAAAGTAAAGCACAAATGTGTTTGAAAATTGATTCTAAGAACCTTCCAATTGCCTAATAGAAGATTTTTATGAGTGGAGTCCTCTTAAGATGCTTCCAAGAAGCTGGTGTTAGGTAACAAACAGATCAGATTTTAAAAAGAAGGGAGATGAAAAGGCCTTATAAAAAACAATCTTGTGAAGTTCTACAATAAATAATGTTTGGGAAAAGTCCCATTCACAAAAAGTGTATAGGATTTATGCACCTTTTATGCAGCCAAGGAAAATGCAAAACAATGGAGCTGAAAATCAAGCCTGAGAAAAAAGAAAAGCAGCTCCTGGAAGAATTGCTAAATAGAAGAGCACAAAAAAGCAAATGTCATCACAGATAAAGTCACAAAGGTAAAAGTGGCAGAATTGCTAGTTCAAGCAAGCACGGGCTCTTATTTTTACATATTTTGTAATTTAATATAAACTAATGATGTCTCAAATTCAAAACAATTCAGGTAATTCAAAGCTAAACCTTTGAAAACTGCAGGAATACAGTATATACATACATTCTCCCAAGCATTCATTTGGCAGGAAGCCTAGAAAACGCTGGTGTTCTGTGAATGCTCACATGTAGCAGTGTGCTGCCAAAATTCCAACACGATGGTCTGTCACAAATTTGCCATTGAATTGATGGCACACCTAGTTGGCAGGCAGGGCTGCTTGGAGAGGAGAATTTATTTTCAGCAGGGAATACTGAAAATAAAGCAACGACCAAACCCATCAAACCCAACACCTTTTATTCAGATATTCTCACAATTTAAGCAAGCAAACAAGCAAAACCTTGAACTAAGAACTAAAGTGCTTGGGGAGTTTGAGAAACCAATTTTGTTTATGTTCTCAGCTTTTTCTTAGTGTGGGTGTGAGTGGTGTTTCCCTTCTTCTCCTGAAATGTGATAAAGGAAAGTCAAAGTGCAGGGTTTGACACCTTAAATATGGAAAACACATAAGCTTTTGATGTTTCAAGTTTTTGACTTATTTCCGTTCTCTACTTACTGTCTTGAAGATTTTTATTTAAGAGTTCAGATATCCAAGTGAATTATGGCCACTGAACGTGTTCTGCAAGTCCTGTGTTTCAGAGGCAGGGTAGCAGGTGGATGACAAAGGCAGGAGAGAGTTTTATGGGGTTAGAGAGAAGCTGGCTCTTGAAGGGAGAGCAGGACAGCTTGTGGAGAGACTGCTATAAATTCTTTTCAATCTGAAATCTATAGGATTTGATCATCTTGTGAGATATTTTGAGCCGGCAGCTAAGTTTGGCATGTCAGAAATCTTCATTACACAAGACAGATTTATGAGTTCTGCTGGATATTGACATATATTAGGAAAAAAATACCATATATGATTGGCTTAACTGGCCTGTTGCAGTGGAATAAAAAGTACTTTTCTCCTGCTGGTTTTAGAAAAGCAAGAAAACTGTGTAACTCTCTTAATTCCTCCCCTTTGCTTACTTCCTTAATTTGTCAAAGTTGCTGCATTCTCAAGAGACACCTGCATGCCCTTGGTGCAAGGCAGACACCTGTCCATTTTTTCTTCTAAAGATAATTATGAAGAATGAAAAACTTAAGGCAGTATGGGCCTGCAGGATGATTCAGTGGTCATACCAAGGATCTCTGCAGTTGTCTCTAAAGTCAGCATCATGTAGAGAGCTGATGAGCATCTCTGGTAAATCAGAGGTGGGGTGATAGCAAGCTAGAGGCTGAAGCTTCGAAATACTGGTAAAAGAGCAGTGTTGAACCTCCAAAACAAAGTGTTATCTCTTCTGAAGGGTAGTATAAATACTTTGAGGGGACTCTATAGAGCTTAATAGATTCAAGGCTGAGAAGCTCTTGGTATTTTCATAGTATGAATAATGTAGAATATTTAACAAGTCCTTAATATTGATGTTGGTGGCACACTGGTAAGCAATACTTAGCAAGTCAATGAGAATACTGTCAGACAAAGAGGTAGAAATCTTTTATCACAGATACATAACAATATTTTGCTATCACCATTGAGGGCTCTTACTAGCCTCTAGAAGGCAAGTTATTCTCCATGCTGATTTCCTTGGGATTAGTGTCAAGTGTTGTTATTGTCTTGTATCTCTACATACGCATATGCAAGTAGATGTGTTAATACAATATTACATTGTATTGTTTAAAAATGTATAGAGATGCCATCTGGTCCAGCTGCTGTGTGGGCCAGTAACTGTTGCATTGCTTTATTTTTATCATCTTGGTAAATGTTTGCTGTTAGAATTGGGGGGTAATCACATGTTTGAGAATGGAAAGGTTTAGCTGGCTAGAAATACTCTCTTGGATAAGAACTGGGCGATGGAAACTTAGAAACGTTCATTTTCTGCACTAATGTCACATTCTGTTTAAGATCTTGAGCATGAAAGCTCCCCCAGGTGTTCTGGATTTGTTATGATTTTGATAATACCTCAATTTAGTCTCACCTGGTTAGCTTTTTCCTTCTGAGGTATATGACTATACTGCCACATTAAAAGCAATAGTGAATTCCTATATAGTCCAAGCAAGTCTTTCTTGGGATTGTTTCAGAGCTGTGAGCGTACATACATTTGCTCATGTAACATACATTATTGGCTTGATCACGTACAAACGCCTGTTGCTGTACCCATCCTGAGAGTCTGTCACTTCTTGCAGTGCAAAAGCAATGAGGGTCAAAGAGTGGGAGCTGAAAGAGGAATCAAGGTACCTGAGTACTGTTTACTGCAGAACTTCTGAGCAGGATCATGTGAACCTACTCTCCTTATTTGCTGCCACCATGTTCAGCTAGACGGTGGACCGAAGCAACTGTCTCCTACCTACCATGTGTTTCTAGAAAATATATCACAACAAGATCTCTACTTCGGGGCCTCTGGGCACTGTCATTTTAGATAATTAAATATATCTCATGTTCTTAAATTGTTTCCAATCAAATTTGGTATTAAAGAATTTTGTTCTGAATTCAGACTGTGGGAAAAATGCTTATAGCTATAGAATCATAGAACTGTTTCAGCAGGAAAAGACCTCTAAGTCCTGAGCCATGTCCTGAAATGCCGTGCTGACATGTTTCTTGAACACCTCCAGAGACAGCGATTCCAGCACCTCCCTGAAGAAATTTTTTCTACTACCCAGTCTAAACCTCCCCTGGACCAATTTCAGGCCATTTCCTCTCATTCTGTCACCTGATACTAGAGAGAAGACCAACTCCCACCTCACTACAACTTCCCTTTAGGTGTCTCTAGACAGCATTGAAGTCTCCCCTCAGCCTCCTCTTCTCCAGACTAAACAATTCCAGTTCCTTCAACCGCTCCTCATAAGACTCGTTCTCTAGGCAAACTCCAGCAACTCAATGTCTTTTTTGTAATGAGGGGCCCAGAACTGATATTATTCCTACCTTTGAATAATAAACTCATTAAGTTGTTTTGTACTAGCTTTTTACAATCATTCTAAAGAAAGGGTGGTTGGGAAAGTAAACAGGAAGTGTCCATTTTAAAGTAGGAGATTTTGACATTAGGTCAACTGTGTTGCGTGGGCAGGGATGTAACCGAAACTCCACTGATACATTTCATGGTTGAGCTATCTCTAGCAACAAACTCAAAACCTTCTCTACTCTATCTCTAGCAACAAACTCAAAACCTTCTCTACTCCAGGGTAAAATGGAGAACTTCAGAATGGACCTAGTGATCTCTCTTCCCCCTCCACCGTTGCAAGCCATATTGGAAAGAATAAAGCAAGCCTTTACGAAAAGATACAAGCACTGTCAAGCAGTAGCAGTTTGTGATTGTATTTATAGAACAGTAGTGAACAAATTTTTTCCCCAAACAGTCACAACAGTGACCTGAGATAGACCAAGTACTCTGGAATTTGGCTGTGCCACTTTTTGTGTTAGTAGTTCTTCTGAGACCTGAAGGCCCTTCTGAATATGCCCAGACACTGCAACATATCCTGTGCAGAGCAGTCACATGGAAAACTAAGCCTGGCTCCTATGAAGAGGGCTACAGTCCTCCTCAAACACTGGGCTGTGCAGAAACTAAAATACAAGATTTTTCCCCCCATGTATCATAGATTGGGAGTCAGTTACATTGTGCCATTGTCTACCTACAGGTGGATAAAATATTCCACATTTGCATTCTACTGAGTGAATTTAGAGCTTCTTTCTCAGCTTCTCAGTGCTGTTGTTTTCTTTATTTTAACAATAGAATGTAAATTGTTCCTACTGTAAAGTGACTTCAACTCTACCAGGTACCTTTTGTCTAATATAATAGAGCCTCTCATTTTTGAAAAATGGATCAACTTACCTCAGCTTATTCTGTGGGACTACAAATGTGTTCTCCATGCAGTTGCTACGCCTGATTCAGTGGGGTTACAGAAGGCGGTTATGGAAGAAGGTTATATGGACCACATGTACCCAGTGGAAGAAAAACTGACCCCAGGGTTATAATCTACCCTGCTAATGTGAACTGGATTGATGTGGAAAAGAGGGTGCAATGCTTACAAACACAAATACATAGCCCAAACATGGAGGAGGATTCAGCTCTCTGAATGTTTTCATACTTCGTGTGCATGGAATAACAGCGTTAAAGGAGCAAATAGTGTTTCAGCCCAGTGCAGAAACAAGACACATCTAATCCAGGACAATTGTATGTAAATTAGAATCTGCTAGGGACTGGGGAATGGAAATAAGAAACTAATTTTCATTGTCCTGCAAATAAAATCAATTATGTAGCCTAGCTGGTGTTACAGTTCTTAGTCCAGTCTGGTTTGAGGGTGGGGTGAGAGTGGGGGAAGAGAAAAAGAAAAGAAAAAGAAACCCACTTATCTATACTCTGTGGAAACTTTGGAAATACCTGATCTGACAAGCACATTATACTGAGATATTGCTGGTTGTGGCATAGCTAAGAAAAACTTAGCTTCATGGCTTTCAAAAACTACAGATGTTATTGTTTCCAATCCAAACACCTACAAGACAGACGTACCAAACTGTCAATGTCACACTCAATTATTAGATAAGAAGAGAGAAGCATCTTATTCTGAGCTAACCTCCTCAGCCCCTTTGTATCTCTCATTTCAAGCACCTACCTAGCGATGAAAGTGCTACTTATATCTGAATCAAAGAGTAGCAGAAGAGCCCTTGGGAAAGCAATGAACTCAGGCTTACTCAAGATGACCAGACAACACCAGCCCTTTTTTAAGCATTCTTTAGACTTCAGGCTAATAGGAATGATTGCATTTTCTAACAATTTGTTTCTTTTAGATGAAGATAGGAGATGATAATATTAGTAGACTGATGGATTCTAGAAGTGGAAAAAAAAAAAAATCAATGTTTCCTTGACATATTTTTTTTTTGTTGTTTTAAAGAAAAGATTCATGCTATATATTGCAAGGATTTTTAGTGAAGACCTGATGCTTACAATTTTCTTTATATTTGTGCTTGAGGAATATGCCCTTTAGTATGATTAAGGAATAATTGCATTCATTTTTGGTTGTGGTAAATGATGTAGTATTCTTTTGATGGAGTTTCTGATTCTGCAATTCCACTTTTACGGTGCTGTCTACCACTCATGAAGGATCAGCTGTGTTTTCTTCTTCTGCCTCTATCTGTCTGTAACTAAAATAGACCAAGAAGCGTGGCTTTGTAAGTTGTTTTGTAAATGTTAGGTCATTCTTGGATGTATAACATTGACATGTATCTCTGCAAAAAGTATTTCCAGAAGATATACACTTCAGTGCACTGTCAGAAAGGTATTTGGTTTCTTCCTTTTAGTTTCAAGTTTTATAATTATAACAAGATGAACAATAGCATCCTCTTACAGAAGATGTAAGATGTGCTTGACTCTCTTTAGTAGAAAGGGTGTCTTTAAAAGATGACTAAATGGGTATTTTCTGCAGTCTTTCTTAATCTTCTGTTCCTCTTCACACCTTGCTCCATTTTTGTATATTTCAATAGGGATACATGAACTGCTTAGATAAGAGCCAATTCCAGAAAGAACTTCAAAAGAGGAAAGATGAGGTCAGGCAGATGGAGAATTCATTTGGAATACAAAATGCAGGTGTACTTGGTACGAGATATTGAAGGTGAGCTTTGTTTTGCTATAATTTAACTTCTGCGCATCAATCTTTTTTCCTTCCTCTTCTTTTTCTCTGTTTCTCTTGCCCTTCTACCCTTCCTCTTTTTTCCATCCTTTCCCTACTTTCCTTCATTTCCCTGCCTTCCTTCCAGGAGGATGCATGATACTTCAAGATGACCATGCATTTGTGACAGAAGAAACAGTTTCCTTTCTACCTCATGCTTATACACTTTCAGAGGAGTACAGACTTGCACATAGCTGAAGCAGTCACTTCTGTTTTGGGGCAATGGGAATTTAGCAGGCTGCTGTTAATGGGATTTGTTCAGCTAAAATCCTGTGCAAATCAAGCTCTTTCAAAAGATAGAATTTCTTTAGAAGTACAGATAGACCTGGTTAAAGATTCTTTTAATGAGATATAAGGCAAGATCTTAGAGTACATCTAACAATTAAAGAACGTGGACAACTTTTCACCAGTTAAAAGTATTAATCTCACCATTATGGCTGTATTTCCATTTAGCTAATTACTTCCTGCTGTGTGAAATTCCTCCTACAATTTCACTTAAAGGTGTTTTTCTATGCTTGTCTGGAATGACCATGCAATGTTATTGCATGGTTTTGAAAGTTGGGCTCCTCAATTATCAGAAAAAATATTTGCCAAGTAAATGTTTCTATGAAAATCGTCATTATCCATCAATTGATTTATTCCATGAGAAGTATTTGCAGAGCTATGCAGCTGGTTGATTACTATAAAAAGAAAAAAATTACTCTAATAAATTAGTTGAGAAAAAAAAAGGTAAAAATTAATTAAGATAATGTATATGTTGGATAATATTTGTCCAGCTGTTGTCTGAAGGCTATCACCTTTCATTTTGGTGGGCTTACATACTGGCAAAACAATCCCTCTATAAATAGTTCTGAGTTTATCCAATGATTTGCCATCCCTACTAGAAAAATGCTGTATAAATGACCATTATTATGATTGTAAATCAAACCCTATTTTCATTTGGAGTAAAATATAATGGCATTTGAACAAGCAAGGCAGTGGAGCTCTAGATGAATTGAGTGCCATGTGCTCCGATGTGTGCACTTTCAGATAAAGCCTGGGTTGTTCAGAGTCTGGGAGTAAGTGCCTGGCCTGCTGGAGGCAATTTTATGCTTGTTCTTTTCATAAGACCCCAAAGTTTCTCTGAAATTAAAGATAGTGAAATACAAATCATTACATGAAATTTAGCAAGTTCAGTGAACAATGTTTTTAGACATCACAGCCCTCAAGACTTTCTTTTTTTTTTTTTTTTTTTTTTTCCTAATGCTGTAATGGTTTTCTGCATTGGCCACAGATTGCTGTCGTGGTAGGCCTAAGCAGGCCAAAATAGGCTTATACATGTCCTGGTTTGCCCAGGCATATTTTTCTGCTCTCCCTCTCTCTGTTTTGGGGAGAAGCAACCACAGGAAAGAGGACAAAGAACCTGGAGCCACTGAGTCTGGGGACCCTGGCCCTTTGCATCCTGTGGTAAACAAGGTACACAGGCTCAGCTTGTGTATGCCTTGTGCAAGGCCTGTGTTCTGCCCTAAAAAGGGTAAAGCAAGCCTATGGCTTCGCCTAATATGAGCAAGCTTGGCTAAATGCCATTCTGATTGACTATTCTGTGTCCGAAGGCCCATTAGTCTTGGGCTGTATGGATAAAAGGAGATGAGCAGGGAGCACAACGTGTGCTTTGCCATTGTATCTGCTTTCTGCCATTGTATTTGTGCTGCCTTATATCCTGAACTGCCTGGAAACTGCCTTTCAAAGGTTTGCCAGGAGCAGGCTCTAAANATCTTTGCAGTCCCTTCCAACCTTACCATTCTATGATTTCTAGATCCTGTTATTGCCTGTATATAAAGTTTCCATGACTGATGCAAAGAACTGATTATTATTAAAATTAGTGATCGAGGTGGCGAGAGTTCTGAATATTGAATATTAATAAACAATATTATTTTTTTAAAAATATCATCTTGCATCAATTAATTACCCCTCCACTACAATTGCAAGACTTGTTCATCCCCCCTGGAAACATACTACATTACTTGTTTTATCACAATTCAATAGTGCAGTTCTTAATGCAAGCAAAAGAAAAAAATGTGCTGTAATTCTACGGTAGTTTTTCTAATTACAAATTAGCAGGAATTGGAATGCAACTGGATGTGCTTTTGTGTAAATTTGAGAAAATGATTATTGTTTAGATCAGATTCAAGGTACTCAGCGGCTTCCACAACATCACAAAGACTGCAGACTTATAAACTGAAAAGGGAACCTTTTAAATTGTTGGGAAATACTGAGCTTATTTAATAGAGAGACAAGAGTATTCTCTTCCTTGAGCATTTTGAAGGGGAAATGTGAAACATTCGGGAAAACTTTTTTGAAAATAAATGGGCAAAGGTGAAAGGAAAGTAAAGGTGAAAGAGAAAAATAACTAATGAATAGAAGAATAAAACCAGTAATTGGTTAGGCAAATTTCAGGCCTTTTCCTTTTCTTAGAAATCTGTTGGAAACAATTGACCTGAAAGGACGGTGAGATGATTAAGTTGAGAGATGGTGCAGACATTAAAGTCTGTCTGGGTTAAAGGAGAATGACTCAGAGACCTTGCAAATATGCAGGTAATCAAAAAAGAAGCTGAATTTCAAAGTTCAAATGCAAGAGTGCATATTCAAATGCTCACAGACAGTGCTGGATTCACAACCATAACTTGGCTAGGAGAGCAGGGAACCAGCACAGATAGTACAGTAAAACATCTGCTTTGTGTGACGTTATAGCTGGAAATGCAGATAAAACTTTCAGAGTTCTACATAAATAAGTAAAACCATTGTATATATCAGGGATATGTTCTCAGTTAGACTGTGTGGTGAGTTAGGAACTTTCCCTCCCCACTATTGAAATTTACCAGACCAGCTCAGTTGGCTTGGAAGTAAGATGAAGCTATATTTACAGCAAAATTTACAAGCATATATACACAATATATTTACAAATATTTACAATTATATGCAAAATGGAAATAATACAGAAATCCAAACTCCCTCCTGGGCAAAGAAGCTGCCCAGAAAGGGCTCAAAGCCTCTTTCTCTCTCTCTTCCTTCCCATACACAAGCCAAAACAACCAACAAAGCTTAC
>WBNM01007142.1:0-14504 GCA_013399055.1 Ramphastos sulfuratus
TGGTCTCACTAGGTCAGAGTAGAAAGGGATGAGAAAATCCCTAAATCTGCTGGCCACACTCAATTCAGCCCAGGAGAACACTGACCTTCTTGGCCATAAGAGTGTGGTACTGGCTCATGGTGAATGTTTTGTTCACCAGCACTCCCAGGTCCTTCTCTGTGGAGCTGCTTTCCAGCAGCTCAACCCCTCACCTGTACTGGTGCAGGGGGTTGTTCCTCCCTGCAGGACCCTACACCTGCATTTGTTGAACTCCCTGAGGGTCCTCTTCGCCAACTCTCTAGCCTGTCCAGGTCTTACTGGATAGCAGCATGGCTTGATGGGGTGTCAGTTGCTACTCCCAGTCAAATCATCAAATCTGCTTAAGTTCCACTCTGTTTCTTCATCCAGATCATTGATGAAGATGTTGAATAATACTGGATCCACTCAGGAGAAGTGAAACGAATTGTGCTGCACTCCTCGAAATGTAGTTTGATTTGCAGCTTTTGGTCCTTGGAGCTTCACAATGCTGGACTCAAGAGGTGTGAAATGTTGGCATAGCCTGGTAGTGTTGAGTCACTCATAAAGCATCTTTATTTATTTATTGATTTATTTTTCCAAATTTGCTTTAATAGTTTGAAGTAAAAAAAAAAAACAAACAAAAAACCAAAACTAACCCAAAACCCAAACTGAACTCTCCATTTCATTCCCATTCCACTAAGAGTTTGGATGGATTTTGAACGTCATACAAGCCAAGATGTGCTTTTCTTTGGTGTAGTGTAAGATGAGTCCTTTTGCATCTAAGGTTTTGGTTACAGCTGAGTACATTCTCTGAAAATCAACCACTATCATGCTTTTAAATTTATTTATTTAGCATTGTGGGGAAGGAACCAAAACAAACACACACACACACACACACACATCCAAAAACCCCCACTCCTCAAATGGTTCTAGGAAACTTGATTTTTTTTTTCTAACATGAATGCTCCTAAGAACCCAAACAAGTTGAGTTTGCTTTTACAGAGCAGCTGTCACTCAACTTGGGAATGAAATGCAGCTTTTTAACTTCAGTTTACTGCAGTGGTTATAAATTCTTCCATGGCAGTGGAGAAAAATAAACTGCAATTTTTGGCATCGTTGACTAGAACAAGAAAAAAACGACAACTAAAGAAGCCCCAACCCCCCAAACTCTGCTATTTTATTTTGCTTGTCTGCCTGGCATGCAGCTAAAAACATATTAATACTTTTCTGATACTTCCCTATTGAAGAGTAACATAAACATCACTGCAGCATTGAATCAGGAAAATATGCACTACCAAAATTCTTGCGGCTATCATCTTTAGTCTGTTTCTCGTGTAACATCAATTTCTCACTGTAAAGGAGCCAAAAATCTCTTTGAACAGAAAACAATAATCATGCCTGCAACTTGGGGAGAGCCCCTGTGTAAAGCTTTTCTTCACAGATCAAGGAGCAATGGAGAACTTTAGCCTTGTTTTCTTCCTGGTCCCTGAAATACTCATTGCTGTATCCTAACACTTCAGAGGTCCATGGGAGAAAAATTTTGCTCCCACTAGAGAGTTTTGCTGTTGGCTTCAGCAGTCTTCAGGTTTCCAAGCTGTATCTTCATGTTTATGAGATGCTATCAGGCATGGTGTGAGCAGGACACTGGGGAGGCGTGCAGGACTTTGCATGGTTGGTGGTGAGCAGTATGTGGCTGCCCTGGTTTCAGCTGGGATAGAGCTGGTTTTTTTTCTTCTTAGTAGCTAGAACAGTCCTAATGTTAATTCGGGGAGAAGAGAGATTATCCTTCACTCTTCTGTGTCCCCTCATTTGCCTGGCTCTTGTTTTGTTGGAGTCACATTGATTTGAGCAGTAGCTCAGAAAATTGAGATGATCTGTCACAGCTTTGACTCTTCTGTCTTGCTTTAAAGCACAGTATGGGACTGGGATTTTGCATCGGCATCACTGTAGATGTAAGGAGACCAATCCCATCTTCTCTAACAGTAGTAGTTCAAAGGGCTACCAAGCAAAGCTGTCCATGCTTCTGCAGGGCAGACATGTCCATAGTGGTCAGCAACCGGTAAAGGTCTCACAGCATGGAATCTTTCTGTTTACTCTTGTTCTGTGTGCAAACAGAGCAGCAAAAATGAGTCTCTGAGCTGATTTTCATCCAGCTTGGCTGAAGTGGGTTTAGAGGAGCAGCTGAAGGAGCAAAGAGATGGAGGCAGGGCCCTGTTACCTGGTGAATGATCGGCTTGAAGGAGATGGGAGTGAGTCTTGGTTACGCACACCAAATCTATGCAGCTTTTGCAAGCTCCTGTGGTGGAATGGATGGGAAAATGTTAACTGTTCCACCAGTTAAGTCCAATTACACAGGATACAGTTGGACTTAGAAGAGATGGCTAAATCCCTTCTATGCACTTTGACTGCTTGTCCCAAAAGTACCATATAAAGATTAGTATTACAGAGCTAGGTTTTGCTTATGCCAACCAGTCTGTGGTCTATCATACCCTGCAGAATTACCTTCCATTTTAATGCTGCTGTCTGAAGAAAGATGAAAGGAGACTACTTGTGCTCCTGCCATGACATTTCTTGCTTGCTCTGCGATGACGTTCAAACAACAGGACAAGAGGAAATGGCACCAGGGGAGGCTCAGGTTAGATATTAGGAACAATTTCCTCATGGAAAAGGTTGTCAAGTCCTGGAACAGGCTGCCCAGCGCAGTGGTGGTATCCTCATCTCCGCTGGTTATTTCAGTGCTGTGTAGCTGTGGTGCTGAGGGACATGGTTTAGTGGTGACCTGGCAGTGCTGGGTTAAGGGTTGGATTTGATGATCTTAAAGGTCTCTTCCAAACAAAACAGTTCTGTGATTTTTGACCTATAGCCTCAAAGTTTTGGTTCTCTTCTGGAATGATGGAGTTAAGAGTCTGACCTGTGATCTTCTTTCCGTAAGTCTTTGAAATCCACAGTCAAGAGTTCCCATACAATGGTGTATGTCAGCAAGTATCCAGGTACTATAATAGTCACAGTTTTTCCATAACAGTTTTTCACATACTTCAGATCTTGCCTACACATGAGTTTGCACCATTTAATTAAGGAGATTTAAATGATATAAACTCCTGCTTGGACATACTTATTATAAAGTGGTGTCATTCAGCTGAGTTTCAACTCATTCTCAACAATTTAAGTAGCTGGGCTTACGTTAAAGAGAAGAGCACCTGCAGAAGGGTTTGCCCTGCTTCAGACAGACAGGTTTATAATCCCACTTGAAGACCAGCTGAGTGCAGGCATGCCTTTGACTGCCTGCCCATACTTTCATGATGATAAGTTATTTTCTGACCACAAAGCCCATCAAAACTTTCAAGAACATTTCTTTTTTTCCCAGAATTTGGATTACCTCAAAATCCTATTTCTCAAGGGATAGGGAGTATATTCTTCTCTACCAGAGGTCTCTGAGAATCTGACCTCTCAAACAAATGCCTTCAAAAGACATGTGAATTACTGTTTATTACTTACAGGTCAGCTCCCAGAAGCAGGGAAGTTTGACATCTTAATTGAGGGCATAAACTGTCAGAAGGAAATACACAATCCATAAATATTATTCTTCTTAACACATGTTTGGTGGTTTGGAAGGGCCCAAAAAGCACTTTGTTTGAAAGTTTCTTACACTTCTCTTTACTAATCCAATCTTCTTCAGGTTAAGGGTTAACAGCAGTTGAGGGTCAGCAAAGGGAAGTCTGCCTAGCATCAGACCTAAGGATGCATTAGACACAGTCAGCTTCCACTATAAGAAGACCTTTGACTCTTCAGCCAGAAAAACATAAATATCAGGATGAATGTGATTAATTTTTTTTTTGTAAGGAAGTTTTCTGTCTCTCTACTGAGTGCTATGTCCTAGAGCTCTGTAGAGAAGCTGCTGGTCCCCCCAACTCCTCTGTCTCTACCTCATACACAGGTAATTTGTGTAATCTTTTACCTAAAGCCCATAGTAGTGAGGTACACTTAAGAGCAGTAAAAGAAATGCAGGAAACCCATACATGGCATAATCTAACTCAAGGTTTAATTAAGATTATTAAAGACCACTAGTCTGGAGCCACCATCTTGCAAGGGCAAAAAAACCCACTGAGGACTGAGGACATTTAGGATGCTGGATAGAAAAAAAAAAAGACTAAAGACAGTGGAGCAGTGGTAAGGGGAGATGGGGCAGTGGGTGGTATCTCAGGATCAACACCACATTAGATAGGATTGATACCTACAAAATACTACCAGTTTCCTTCATGATCACTGAGTGATGTCCATGGAATCATAGAATGGCTCAGGTTGGGAGGGACCCCAGAGATCATCTACTCCAACCTCCACACCATGGGCAGGGATGCCTCCTAACTTGACTGGGATGCTCGAGGTCTCATCCAACCTGGCCCTGAACACCTTCACTGTCCAAGTTTCTTCTCAAGGTATATAGTCACAACAAACTACACAAAAAGCTAAGCCTCTGCTCACAGGTTTTCCATAGACATTCCAGGAAGCTTTCACCAGGTCCTCTCTGTCTGTCTGCACCAAGCAGCACAGACAAGTTTGGTTTGTGATGGAAGGAGAAGAACAGGCTTAAGAGACCAGCCATACAAAGGCAACCCAGCCTTACAGGGATTCAGATGCAGGGTACAGAGAGCAGCCTTGGCCAGTCAGGGCTATCCTGCTCTCAGCTTGCACAGTCCTGCCCCTCTGCATGGTGTAATAGTACAAACGATTTGAACAGATGATGTCTGTTCCCTAAGAGGGAGTATCTGCAGAAGCAGGGCAACCTTTCCAGAGTACTTATTAGTTAAAACAAGACACAGTTTAGACTCCTTCAGTTTTGAGGCCAACACATGCAGTTTCTTTTATGGCTATATCTTGGTCAAGAGTAGTGTGCCCAGGTAGCAAAGGCGGTCAAGAGCACCAGGGCTTGGTCAGCAATAGCCTGGCCAGCAGGACTACAGGACTACGGCAATGATCATCCCCCTGTACATGTCACTGGTGAGGCTACATCTCAAATACTGGGTTAAATTTTAGGCCACTCACTCCAAGATGGACACTGAGGTGCTGGAATGTGTCCAGAGTAAAGCAACAAAGCTGGTGAAGGGTCTACAGTACAAGACTTGAGAGGAGCAGCTGAGGGAACTGGGGTTGTTTAGTCTGGAGAAAAGAAGGCTGAGAGGAGATCTCATTGCTCTCTACAGCTCCCTGAAAGGAGGCTGGAGCCAGGTGGGGGTTGGTCTTGGGGTTCATCGTCCTAGCACTTGTTTCTTGGGGTTCTCCCAAGTAACAAGTGCTAGGACAATGAAACAGCCTCAGGTTGCACCCAGGGAGACTTAGGTTGGACATTAGAAACAATTTCTTCCCCGTAAGTGTTGTCAAGGTCTGGAAGAGATTCCTAAGGGCAGTGGTGGAGTTCCCATCCCTGGAAGGATTCCAAAGACATACAGATGTGGTGCTGAGTGACACAGTTTAGTGGTGGAGTTACCAGTGCTGGGTTAATGATTGGATTTGATGATCTTAAAGGTGTCTTCCAACCAAAACAATTCTGTGATTCTGTGACTGTTTAGATTCCCTCAGTTTTGGAAACTTCACATAATGCACTTTCTTCTATGGCTGCCCTTCTTATCCAGAAGTGAAAGCAGCTATGCTTGACATGCATCCTCAGATTCACTGCCACCTCAAACAACTTTTGTGTTATTTTTATGACATGTTTTGTTGTCAGCACTGTCTACCCAGGAGTGGGGTGATGTGCCAGGGACACAAAGCTGTTCTGGCCCAGCTACCATCGCTTAATGACAGTTTACTCTTTCCCTCTGTGCTCAGGTGCCTCAATGACTTGGGGCTGTTTTCCAGTGGACCAAATAGAAGCTAAAGAAGCTGGAAGTACATGGTTAATAGAAGGAGAAATCTATGAGAAGTGCTTTTAACACCTGAAGAAAAGCTTTTCCTATTAAGAGGCTGAAGGCTTTTACCTCTGTTCCTTTTGCATATTTGGTGAAATTTTAATGCCTGTTGAACTAGAATGCGCTTCAATAAGTATTAAATTTTGCATCACCCTAAAAAGGCACAAGGTGATGGCATAATGGCATGTCTGCATAGCACATGAAGAAGACATCACAGAATGCACACTGGTGACAAAATAATCATTGACACTGGGAGAAAAGGAATAGGAGAAAAAATAAAGGGAGCTCAGAATATGCTTATGAAAATGACATCTCTGTCATAAATGGCTTAGCTAATGGGAGCTTTTCTTCTCTAAAGCATTAACTGTGGCCTCCCAAGTGTGATCGTTCCATGAGCTTGAATGCCTGTTTCCAGTCACTAGCTGGCATTGGAAACAAGTTTTCCCACTTACTGTATAAGAGCAGCTATCTGCTGCTGAAGCCCCCTGTGAAATCCCGAGATAACTCGCAGACTCCAGACTCCAGTCCCACTTGCCTCATGCTCCTCATCCTGGAAGTACAGATACTTCACCAAAGGGAAGAAAGGCAGCCTGAGAACTTTATAGAACACAAAAATAAAGACAGAACAAGGCTAATTTTCACCTATCACTAGGATCTCTAAATTGCCTTTAATAAGCTTCTGCAATAAAACAGGGAGCCTGGATTGTGGGCTGCTCGTCTGCGAAGGAGACAGCTCTATCTCCATGCTGTGGCTTCTGCCTCCATCCCTGGCATATTAACTTCACTTATCTCCTCCCACAGATTGAAGGAGAAATAACCAGCTCTTGATTTCAGCACCTGCCCTTTATCTCTCTATTTATGCAGAAGTCTTCTAAAAGGCTAATTACTCAGTTTGGACTTTCCCTGCCTTCCACAGTACAGGACTAAAAGCATAAGCTTAAAACATTGTTAATTATATTGTTTGTCTCCAGTCAGACTGCTCCAGGTCTGGAAGGAAAAAATGAGTTATATCTCCTGTTTCCCAGTAATTATTTGCTAAGGGCCACAAACATGATAAGGGGGGCTGGAACCTCTCTGCAGTGAAGGGAGGGTGAGGGAGTCGGGGTTGTTCAGCCTGGAGAAGGCCCCAGAAATAACTTCTGGTGGCCTTTTGGTTCTTAAAAGTGAAAGAAGGCAGCTGGGGACAGACTTTTGAGCAGGGCCTGTTGTGACAGGACAAGGGGGGATGGTTTGAATGAGAAGAGAGGTAATTTTTCACACTGAGAGTGGTGACAGCCTGTCCCAGGTTGCCCAGAGAGGTGGTAGATGCCCCAACCCTGGCAATATTCCAGGCAAGGTTGGTTGTGGCTCTGAGCAACCTGCTCTAGTTGCAGATGTCCCTACTGACTGCAGAGATTGGACCAGATGACCTTTAAAGGTCCCTCCCAACCCAAACCAGTATGTGATTCTGTGAAAACAGAGGACATCTTTCCTTAGCACACACATACAAATATGTATGTGTGTGTATATACATGACCTACTGCTAACACACAAGCTCACTTTGGACTCACATTGCTTGCCCCAGTAAAAGGCAAGAGGAGCACCAGGGTGTGCTACAAGAGTGATTAGCACTACTGTGCAGATCAGGTTATTTTTAGCTGATTCATGTTTGAACAATGGTCCAAGCAACAGCCTCAAGATCTGAATACACCCAAGGCCTCTTGCACGCTCACTTCCTCCACAAAGGCCAAGATAAGCACCTGGAGAACAGTCACTAGATTTATCTGTGCATACATTAGGTGCTTACACAGAAGAGAAAATTCCATCACTGTTTGAGCAGCAGAGAAGCAACTAGGCAAAAGCTCTGCTTCATTCCTCATTTCTCCAGAATAAAACCTCTTCTGTGTTTCAACCACCTCCCCCAGCGTGCTTCAGCTGAAGATGGCGATGGTTAACTTCTAGGAGGTAGGAATAATGTCTTGGCAGGATCTTTTGTCCTGCAGAATGCTTCAGTATGTCATGGCAAAAGGCAAGGATGGTTTCAAACTTCATTAGCAATTGACTGCAAAGCAGACCTATACATTCTCAGGATTCAGCTCCACAGCTCTGCATATTGTAGTTATGAATAGGTCATGCCAACCCAGACTCATAATTCATAAAATCGTAACATAGGAGGTTGGAAGGGTTCCCAATCATCATCTTTCTGTCTAGGGAGCTTCTTCTCCTCTTCTCTGCCTTAGTGATACCACACCTGGAATACTATATCCAGTTTTGGGCTCCCCAGTTCTGGAGAGACAGGGATCTGATGGAGAGAGGCCAACAGAGACCCATGAGGATGACTGGGGGACTTGAAGAAAGACAGAAAGCTGGGGCTGTTTAGTCTGGAGAAGAGAAGGCTGAGAGGGGATCTGATCAACATCTATAAGTATCTGAGAGGTGGGTGTCAGGATGAGGGTGCCAGGCTCTGTTTGGTGGTGCCCAGTGACAGGACAAGGTAAAATGGGTACAAGCTGGAACACAGGAGGCTCCCCCTCAACACGAGGAGACACTTCCATGCTGTGAGGGTGCTGGAGCACTGGAGCAGGCTGCCCAGAGAGGCTGTTGAGTCTCCTTCTCTGGGACTTTCAAGACCCACTTGGATCCATTCCTGTGGGGTCTGCCATAGATGATCATGCTTCAGCAGTGGGGCAGGACCAGACAATATCTAGAGGTCTTTTCCAACCATTAATATTCTGTGATTCTTGCCAAAATAATAGTCTAGACTATTTTTCCTGCACACATTGCCCAAGCTGCCCAGGCACAAGCCAAATCCAATCCACAAGCCACTACTCTGAGTTAACCATGTCCAAACCAGCATGTGTTAGAAAATTGTCCTTTAAGGAAGCAATATTAGTTGGTCTACACAGCTAAACAGCTTCCAGCTCACAAATCTGAGCTTAAGGATGCAAAGAGCCAGGGAGCCTATTGTGGGTAAGGCTGTTCCCACCCATCCAGACATGCCCTGAGAGTGTCATTAAAGCCATGTGGATTAAAGCTTTCTCCTTTATTTAGCTGCTGAAATTCCTCAGCGTTGCCAGAGTTGTTGCGTAACTGTATCTCTAGTTTGATCTTAATATGATTTTGTCCAGCTTTAGAATAGCTTCCCCTGAAAACCTCAGGGACTGAAGTGGGAAGGCCTGAGGAATTGCAAGACTCCAAGGACAGAGGTACAAGGACAGAGGGCATGAAGGCTCTCATGGTCATTTCTAGAGGAGGGAATCATGCGCTGCTCATCATTACTGCTATGTAATAATGTTCTGTGCAGTGACAAATTAATGCATGACATTATAGATCACAGAATGGTTTGAGTTGGAAGGGGCCTTTGAAAGTCATCTAGTCCACTCCCCCCCCAGAGAAATCTGCAGCACAGCAAGCTGCTCACTGCCCCAAATAACCTCACTTTGAGCACTTCCAGGGATGGGAGATCTACCACCTTTATGGGCAACCTGGGACAGGCTCTTGCTCACCCTCAGTGTCAAACATTTCTTCCTTTTCTCCACACTCAATCTCTCTCTTTTAGTTCAGACCCCCGCCCCTTGTCTTGTTGTAACAGGCCCTGAGAAAAAGTCTATTCACATCTTTCTTGTAGGCCCCTTTAGAACACTGAAAAGCTACCAGAAGGTCTCCCTTCTCAGGTCTCAGCCTTCTCTTCTCCAGGTTGAACACACCCAACTCTCTCAGCCTGTCCTCAGGAGGTTCAACACTTTCATTTTTGAAGCTGGCATGACTGCATGGTATGAGTAACAGCAGCATGTTCAGCTCAACCCATGACAGGCCCACTTCTCAAGCTTGTCCATGCAGCTACATGGAAAAAAGCTGCCATATGAACACTGAAACATTCAGAGTTTCTCTCTGTAGCAAGGACACAACTCAAAGGGTTGGGACTGGATCTGACAGCTCCTCTGGTGTCCTCCTTTGGGCTATTCCAGTCCTATGATTCAAGACCTACACTCTGGACCGACCTCTCCCAAAGTAATTCAGTCTGAGTGACTAAATCCATGCCATCTGAGGGACAGAGGGAATTGAAGGGAGGACATTAGTGCATGCAGCCAGCTAAACAATTCCCACTGAGTGCTTTAAAATTATCAGGGTATAAATAAATCACCAGCCGTCGCCAACAGCCGCGCGTACTCAGTGTGCCTTATCAGATCCTGCCTTCCTAAAGCCACCACGAAAGAAATGGTCTTGAGAAGGCATTCTTGGTCACCTATTGTGGAGCAGCAACAAAAAATGCAGTAAGCAAGACAGTGTTTAAAATACACATGGCATACTGGAGGGGAAAAAAGAAAAACAATTGTCATGTGGTTAAAAACCACACATAACTCCCATTTGGTTACTCACCTACTGACACCGATTTCATTACTGCAGTATAGAAACAGCTATTAATGGGTTTTAGCCTCACAAAACCTGTCAGGTTGGTAAATCCCCCATGAGATCTGACAGATTCTCCAAAGGGAATGGAGGGATCTGCTCAGGGTTGTAGAGAAAGCTCATCACCACGTTGACCAGACTTAGAGGTCCTGAACTGATTTTCAGTAGGTTGGTTAATTCTTAACTAAAGAGCTTGGAAATTATCTTGGCAGCGTTTTATACAGACCTAGACGGAGGTGCAGAACACCGCAAGAAGAATAAGTTAAGCAAAAATAACGATGATCAAAGTTTGGCTACAACTTAACTCCACAACGTGTGAAGAGGTGAGACTGCATCTTTCAAGACAGCTGGAAGAAAAACTCAGGAAACTTTGCTTTGTTTCCATGCTTGTATTTAACAATTAATCATCAAAACTCACAACACTTTGGATTTAGGAACTGGAGATAGGGACTGAAATTAAAACATACACACAGGGCAATCCACGATGTTTTCCCTTATCAGCTACTATGGATAGGAGAAATGATGTGCTGCTGTTATGGATGTAAAGGGGATGGACATAATTGATTGGAACAGTACACCTTAACAGAGGAGGTTTTGAGCACTTACTCTTAGCCTGTCTTTGGGCAAAGCAATAGCTCCTTGCTTGATGATTTCCAGAACTCTCTCCACTGACAGCTCGGCTCCAGCCTGCTCTAACCGGGAGCTGAAAAAGCTGATCACCTGGAATGAGAAATCAGAGCACATAAATAAGTCAAAGAGGAGAGACCTTTGGATCAATTTACACACAAAGCTGTCACCTTCTGTCCCTGGATCAATGTGTCTCTGCTTCTAAAAGAATAATCATGTTATTGCTGGTGTCACAGCCAGGGAGACTTTGTTAATGCCAAATCATCACCCAAAGTGCCCCATGTATCTTCCTCATAGATTCCAGGCAGAAAGACCTGTAAGCTCTCCCTCAATACTCTCATCCTCCACGTATCTCCCTGGTGAGGCCCAGCTAATTTTCACCATATTTCCCTCCCCACTCCCTTTGCTGGGACCCAGCTGGTCCTTGTTAGCTAGAACACAAGTTAGGTCAGGCTTTAACTTTTATCCTGCTCCAAGCTCAGTAGGTCACACCAGAAGGAGACATCCCACCGGCAGTTCTCCATGTGGGACATCAGAAAACCTCCATTTCTACAGCCTCTTTCATCCTCAAAAGAACACACTTTGGAAACACCATCCTTTATCCCAGAGGAACTCATCAGTCATGCAGGGGGATCCAAACAATGTGAAAAGGGCAGGGGGCAAAATTTCAACACCTATTTAGAGTCCTTTGAAAATACCATGGAAGGGTCAGAACCAGTTGGTAGAGCCCAGGTACATGTGAACACCTGCCTATCCCTTGGCTGGAGGCCAGCCCACAGCTCTCCCTGACAGCAAATGCTGCTGATATGTTCCTCAGCATCTCTTGAGCTTCCAACAGCACTCTTCTCTGAAAAGTCCTAATGTCGCTGACTCACATCAAGTAGTATTTGTTAACTCTCCCAAGCAGAAGAGGGGGGAAAGCACATTATACTACAAACCCTCTGCTGAGCTCTCTTTGTTCCACAGTGAAACACAGCTGGAGCCAGAAACCATTACCCTAATTATGCCTCCCAGCTCAGTCATGAAACAAAGACGGCTGATGGCTTGATTACTGTGAGATTCAAATTTGTTGTTCCTCTCTTGTGATCCCTGAAACCCAAGGCTTTGTTTTGAGCAGGTAGATTTTCTGGATTGCAGAGTAATTTTCTCTAGAAACTGAAACACCAAGTGAGTGAGATAAAGACGTGCTGGAAGTTGGTTGTGGGGTTTTTTTGTTGGGTTTTTTTTTTTTTTTTTTGGTGGGAGGCGTGTGTTGTGGTTTGGTTTTCCTTCTGTTTTGTTTTAAATATGAAAAGTATTGAAATCAGTCAATAAAAAATTCAGGTAGAATCATTCAGGTTGGAAGAAACACATTTAAGATCATCAAGTCCAACCATTAACCCATCATTGCCAGGTCACCACTAAACTATGTGCCTCAGAATCATATCTACACAGCTTTTAAATACCACTCTGGATGATAACACTTCCCTGGGTTGTCTGGTTCAAGGATTGACAAACTTTCTGGGGAAGACATTTTTCTTACAAATTGCTGTCCTTGGGACTACAGAAACATAAAATGGTTTGAGTTGGAAAAGACCTTCAAAGCTCATATAAATTCAACCTCCCTGCACTCAGCAGGGACATCTGCAACTAGAGCAAGTTGCTTACAGCCCCAGACAACCTCACCTGGAATGCTGCCAGGGATGGGGCATCTACCACCTCTCTGGGCAGAGGTGTTCCAGCCCTTGGACTGCTTTTGTGGCCTCCTTCGGCCCCAGTCCAACAGGTCCCTGTCTTTCCCGTACTGAGGGTTTCAGATCTGGCCCCAGCAATGCAGGCGGGGTCTCAGCAGTGCACAGCAGAGTGGCAGAATCACCCCCCTCAACCTGCTGGCCTTGCTGGTTTTGATGTAGCCCAGGATTATCTCCCTATTCTTCTATCTTTATGATTATCTCCACACTTGAGTAGAAGGGAGTTATTTCACTGCCCATGGCAGACATTACAGGT
This sequence comes from Ramphastos sulfuratus, assembly GCA_013399055.1. Lineage (NCBI taxonomy): Eukaryota > Metazoa > Chordata > Aves > Piciformes > Ramphastidae > Ramphastos > Ramphastos sulfuratus. The sequence continues at coordinate 12,900 of WBNM01007142.1, forward strand.
AGGCTTTACATTCTTACAGATAAGACCCTGCTGGAGTGCTGTGATCTCTGAGGCTTGGAAAAAATAAAAAAAAAAGAGGGGTGGGAAGATATGCTGAGTTCATAGGTAAAGGAGCTGGAGGGAGGAACCCAAAATTACAGAGGGAAATGGCAAGAAAGAGCTTGTGCAAAGAGCATGAGGACCTTGGAGTGAGGCTGACATGGTTTTGGCGTAGACTCTGAGACAAATTGCTTGTAGAGGATACACAGCTCACAGAGGAGCAAGCGAGTTGCCCACAAACTTTGAAAGAAGAAAACATCTTCCTGCATTTCAACACTCCTCTGATGTCAGTAATTGCTGGTGAAACCTGTCCTTGCCCAGGGCATCCATCCCACTGGTGCTGCCTTGTTAGCTCAAGTCCTGCTAAACCACAACAAAAGCAGCATTTAATTTTCGGCTTTTCATCAAAAGGATGAAATACTGTAATAATGCAGAGGCATAAAAAAGCTGAATGGAGCTCACAGATACTACCTGAGTTTCCTATTTTGGAAAGTCAAACTTTCCAATCTCAATGGGGTTTTAAAGGACTTTTCTGTTTTGGTTTGTTGTGGGTTGGTGTGGTTTTTTGTTTGGTTTTTTTTTTGTTTTGTTTTTGGTTTTTTGGTGGTAAAGGTACTAATCCTGGTGCAGTTAAAAGAACAAAAGCCAAGATTGGCTTCCAGGCTCTGTCAGCGTTTCACAAAACTCTGAACTGGCTATTTTTGATATGCACTTGATGACTGAAATGAAAAATATCTACTTTAACAATAATATCTATATTTCTAAGTGTTATCTAAGAGTTATTTGCCTTCCTACTTGAGGCAATATAGAACTGCAGTAATTTTTTTCTAACCTTGACAGCACGACACCCTAGTCAGATGCTCAGGCAACCAATGAGTGGAACAATGAAATAATAATAATAATAACAATAACAATAACAATAATAATAATAATAGCAACAACAACGATAATAATAATAAAGTTTAAAAGAGAAAAGAAGAAATGAAAAATGTAAGAAAAAGAGGAAAAGGAAAAAAAAAAATCCCTAAAAACCCCCCAACCCTTAAAAAAGGGAAAAAAAAAAAAGCACTAAAGAAAACAAAGATCTCTACCCAAAAGTGTTTACTGTAGAATCATAGAGTTGTTTTGTCTGGAAAAAAAGAACCATTAACTCAGCACTGCCAGGTGACCACTAAACCACGTCCCTCAGCACCTCATATCCATGGCTTTGAAAACCCTCTAGAGACGGCAACTCCACCACTGCCCTGGGCAGCTGGGGTCAGGCCTTGACAGCCCTTTGGGGGAAGAAACTGTTCCTCATGTACAACCCAAGCCTCCCCTGGCACAACCTGAGGCTGTTTCCTCTTGTTCTCTCAGCTGTTACAGGGAGAAGAGACCAACCCTCACCTGGCTCCAACCTCCTTTCAGGGAGCTGTAGAGAACCAGAAGGTCTCCCCTCAGCCTCCTTTTCTTCAGGCTGAACAGTCCCAGTTCCCTCAGCTGCTCCTCAAAATACTTGTGCGCTAGACCCTTCCCCAGCTTTGTTGCCCTTCTNACTTGTGCGCTAGACCCTTCCCCAGCTTTGTT
>WBNM01007143.1:0-48637 GCA_013399055.1 Ramphastos sulfuratus
TAAAAATATCTCATAACAGTAACTTGCTCTCAACAGTTTTCTGACCCTGCAGCAACAGTCCTTTTGCCACCCCAACTGACAGTCATAGCCAAAACGTGGTCATGTTTTTCCAAGATCTCAGCATGCACACTTTTGAAAGATCACACAGCTTGTCCTTTAAATTCTGCCATTAATCCTACCCACAGCAGTTGAGCAATAAGTTTGTTGTCTAGAAAAAAAATCCACACAAGAAGAGATTATGCAGTTCAGATGTTGAAAAAGACAGTTTGAGTACAGGGACCTTCTAGCTAGTGGATTTTTAAAAGATTAATGCTAGATGCTGTAATACATGGTAGATACAGAGATGCTGCTATGCTGTGATAAGATATGCTCAGCATGAGTGACATGGCTAGTAACATGTTATTTAGAAATATTGCCCTCTCTACATGGATATGCCTTTGTGTATAGAATCAGTCTATACAAGGTAAAGGTAATACAGAAACACACTACTCCTCCCAGAAATCAGAGTCCCCAGGAGGGGCTCCCAACCACCCTTCCACCTTCTCCCCACCCCTCTACTGTACCCCAAGGTTTGCCTTACACGCAAGGTGAGTTTGGAGGATTGGCCAGGGGAGTTAGAAGGAAAGAGGTTAGTGAGGTTACTCGGCAGAGAGGAGAGGACCCACTGGCTCCCACAGACCAAGAAACTGTCTTATCTATGTTTTGTGTTCTTATACATCTCAGCAAGCCTATGAGTGAAGTAGACATCACTACTGTTTCCTTTTCACAGCCTATAATATAATTTTCTCCATTAAAATATTCCAATTAGCCTCAAACCAGCACACAGTCATAAAATAGCACTCAGACTTTACATTCTGGTTTGTGTTAAGCTCTTTCTAATGACAGATGATTCTTTTTTGGTGCAAACACATTTTTTTGCACAGTTATCTGGTTATCAAACAAATTGAAAGGATTTTGTATTAAGCACACCTTAGGAAAAATGATCCTTGAGGTCCCTTCCAACCTTACCATTCTATGATTCTATGATTCTATGAGTTTGTAAGACTGTTGCAAAATATGCTTAGAATTATTAGATTTGTTCTATATTTAAGTTCATTCAGTCATTTCCTTTAAAAAATAGGATGCAGGTATCTTGTTTCCTGGGGAGTGTGGCAAAGGGAAAAATTACAGGTTTCTGCTGGAAACACTTACCACTTGTGCTGGAATGAGATTTACTAGAAGAATGAATGGGAAGGAAATACTGCTCCCTGACACCAGGCAGAAAAACATCTGAGATCTTGCATAGCCACGTGTTTCTCATAGGAGGTAGGTTATGGTGTCAGCATTTGCCACCTTCTTCGCATTGTTCCCTAGTCTATGGAGTTACCCTCTTCCAAGCATAAACATCCTACCACACTCACTTATCATGGAATCAGAGAATCATAGAATGATGTGGGTTGGAAGGGGCCTCTAAGGTCACCTAGTCCAACCCCCCCCCTGCAGTAGGCAGGGACATCCTCCACTAGATCAGGTTACTCAGAGCCCTGTCAAACCTGACCTTAAATTAGTATCTCCAGGAATGGGGGCCTCGGCTATGTTCCTGGGAAACTTGTTCCTGTGTTCCACTATCCTCATCCAATCTGAATCTACTCTAATCTAAAACCATTGCCCCTTGTCCTACCACTACAAGCCTTTGTAAACAGTTTGGCTTTGATTGCACTTGCCCTCTCCAGGGTGACAAACCCTCCCTCTTCTTCAAGGGGGGGGGGGGTTGGGCGCCAAAATAAAGGATGTGATGGTTTGGGAGTTACCCACCCCCCAAACACTTTGTAAAATCCCAAACAGTTGATACTTGTTTGGAGACTCAGTTACAGTTCAGTTTCCTACCTACAACTTCAAGTCCATGCAGGTTTAGAGGCTGATCTTACAGTCTGTCCAAGATACCAGACTTGAATGTGTCCATAACACCTCATGCTATAATCCATAAACTGGAGCCTGGTTTACATACAAAAGTACATTTAAAATGCCATTGCACCATTGTTTTGATATCAAGGAAACAGCTGGAAAGAACTGAACCAAGCCTTACAATCTGAAGGCAGAGTAACTATAATTAATGCTTCTATTGCTCTGTTTAAGCAGAATATGTATTAAGCAGAAGACAGGTAATTAATCCCACTTGAAATCATAGAATCATAGAATGGTTTAGGTTGGAAGGGACCTCAAAGATCATCTAGTTCCAATCCCCTGCCATAGGCAGGGACTCCTCCCACTAGTACAGGTCACTCAAGGCCTCATCCAACCTGGCCTTGAATACCTCCAGGGAGGGAGCAGTCACAACCTCCCTGGGCATCCTCCCTTGGCATCCTCTCCATCCTTTCCCTCTCCATCTTCCCCCTTTCAGCACCACCTCCCCTTTCTCATCCCACACCACATTTTTTTTTTCTTCCCCCTTTTCTCCCCCAAACCCAGAGCACCTGGGTGCTGTTGGAGTCTCCTCCCACCCCAGGTGTGACCACTTTGCCCTCCCTGCCCACTCCCCTTTATAATCAGCCCCAGGAAAAACAGCAGCTCCAAGTTTGCCCAACTGGGCAGAGGGATTCTCCTCCTGTCATCTACTGGTGAGTCCTCATGGTGCACACTGGGTGAGTGGTGGAGGTGATCTAAAGGCCGGGGGGCCTGGTGGCCCCCNTTAAGGGTAATACAGAAACACAATTCCCCTCCCAGAAATCAGAGTCCCCAGCAGGGGCTCCCACCAACCCTTCCACCTTCTTCCCACCCCTTTGCCTTACCCCAGGGTTTGCCTTATGTGCAAGGTGAGTTTGGAGCTTGGTTAGGAGTAGTTAGTCAGATTAGCAGAGAGGCCAGCAGAACAAAATTTTAGGGTTAGGGGCCTGAGACTCTCTGTAACAGTGTCTTATCTATGTTTGTTTTCTTGTTCTTATATGTCTCAGAAAGCCTATGAGTGAAGCAGACATCACCATTGTTTTCCTTTCACAGCCTATAATATAATTTTCTCCATTAAAATATTCCAATTAGCCTCAAACCAGCACAGCTGATAGAAACTAATATGAGCAAAACAGGGAAATCTATGGAAGCTGTATGTTTTGGCACTACATGGTTTTGATAGTGTACACCACATAGATTCTGGAGGTATATGTTGGCTTCCAGGACTTGCTTCCTTTTTATATCACCATGATACTGTGTTAAGTAGCAGGATTACAGTGCTGCGTTATCCTGGGATGAATAATCCCAAAGTGCAAGAGTTGGACTCAAATTCTAGGAGAACTGAAGATTTTTGATGGAGGGCACAAAACACTTAAAGGTCTTTTTTGGAATTCAAACCTAGTGAAACTAACCTTCTAGACATAAACATTATTCTTTCTTCAGATACAATGTCTTCCAGAATCACAAACAGCTCAGTTACTGGCTGCTTTCAGTTTAGTTTAATTTGTCCTTCTCTTTGACAGAAACATTAAGCAACATTAGCTAAGATCCCTTCCAAGTGAACTGAGATTGTGTGTACAGTGCCCCATGAGGCACAAGACTTGAATGATTTTCCTATAGTGAATGCCAGTGAATAGACTCATCCCTCTGATTTCTGATGTGGAAGTGAATGCATGGAGAAGGCTTGCTGATCAAACATCCTTGTCACAAGTTCTGTAAGAAGGATTTAATGTGAATTGAGAATCCTTTGGAAATAATATTTTATAAAAACAGAACTGTGCAGCATGAAGTGCTTTATATACTAATAGTATTTAAATGTAGCTGTAAGCCTGCCTGAGAGCTAGGAAAGCTCCCTCTCTCCTTTTTAATTTAAATGGGATTTTTTTTTTTTCTGGTACAAGCTTTGGAAAGCACTCAGAAATATCTGATTTCTTGGCACAGAAGTGATGAGTGGATATTAAACATCCATGGATAGGTGGGGATGTTCAGTGACTGGGGCACCTACATTAAAAAAAAATTAACCATTTTAGTTCATCTTCAGGAAGTATTAGAACTTATAATGAATTATAATTTCATCCCTTGAATGTTTTACAGACAGGATAATAAAATTATAACAGTAAAGAGGGAGGAAATAAAATGTAAAAGGTAAGAGCTAATTCATTCTTCATGCTAGCTCAGTCCTTGGCCTTTCCTGAACAGACACTGCCAATAGCAACAAATTATGTATAATCATTTTGTGATGTGGACTGTTCACTCGGGACTAAGCTCAAATGACCAAACTTGCAGCCTTGTCTCTTAAACTGTAGATCTGAAGATCAAAGGCCAGAGCTTTACCCACTGAGTCCTCACCTTTATAAGAATAAAACTGCCAGGTGTCCAGAGATAGAGTGGGTGTCAAACAGTGTCATTTTAGACCAATTGTTTTTCAAGTTCTTACAGGACAGCACATTAGGTTAGAAGCATATTAATCAGGTGTGCCTTCTGAATATTCATTAGCCTGCTCCAGGAACAATTTTGTGGCTTATTTTTCCTTCATTGCTTAAACTTTTACACCTGAATTTAATGGAATAGCAAGCTCAGTAGAATTGACTCCTGACTTCCAGTAGTGTAAAATCAGGGCACACACAGTCAGTCTGATGTTTATGAATTCTCATCTCTGTTGACAGAAAAGTGTAATTAAAAAATGCATTAGCTCTTAAGTTTTTGTAGACATCATATCACAAAGAATGTAAGCTTTCTGAGCTACTCATACACTCCTTTTCTCTAACAAAAGGTAAATGTGGCTTATCTGTTTAGAAACAGAAGAAAGACAAAGAAGGAAGAATTAAAATTCTCTTTTACCTCACTCATTACTGTTTGTTGTATGGGGGGGGAAAAAATTGGAGTGAAGGGAAAGGTCTGTTGCTCTGGTGATTCATCAATACTTTTCTTAGTGTTAGGAGGAAGTTCTTTCCAGTGAAAGAACTCTTCAGCCTGGAGAAGAGAAGGCTTTGAGGAGACCTTATAGTAGCCTTCCAGTATCTGAAGGGGGCTACAGGAAGGCTGGGGAGGGACTATTGACAAGGTCTTGCAATGACAGGACAAGGGGCAATGGGTTTAAACTGGCAGAGGGGAGATTGAAACTGGATGTCAGGAGGAAGTTGTTTGCAGTGAGGGTGGTGAGGCACTGGCACAGGTTGCCCAGGGAGGTTGTGGCTGCTCCCTCCCTGGAGGTGTTCAAGGCCAGGTTGGAAGAGTGACCTGTACTAGTGGGAGGTGTCCCTGCCTATGGCAGGGGGGTTGGAACTGGGTGATCCTTGAGATCCTTTCCAACCTTACCATTCTATGATAAACCATAATACCAAAAGGCTATTTAAAGACTTTGAGGACTGTTTGCATGGGAATCTTTTCCTGATCTCAATGTCTTTACAAGACACACATCAGTCTGCTCCTTTCACCATTTCTCTCACTTTGGCTTCTTTCATCGCTGCTGCCTTCTGATCCACACTATGCTGCCTACTTCTAAGTCCTCTATCTGGTAAGCAGCAGCTGACAAATTTGCTGCCACTGACCTCAGCATTGGTCCTTGTTCTGTTTGCAGATGGGTAAACAATGCTTGTTACTGGATCTTTGGATTTAGCTTATTATATACCTATTTCTCATCACCAGTGTAAGATAAAGATCAACTGCAGTATTTCTTGAAAGTTTGGAAATACCAATGTCAGGAGCCATGTAACTACACATGCCATCAAATGTGGGCCTCTTCATTTTCACTTGTACAATGTGCCAGTGTTGCATTCAGCAATTCCACCTTTCAATGATTATAAAGGCTGTTTGTCAGACCTTTGCAAAGGGTGCCCCTTTGCTGCCAATGTCTACTTGGAAAGGCAAAAAAGTAAGGTTCTAATCAGTTATAAGGAATGTTGCTAATACAGAAAGGGGACCTAGAGGATTATAGAAGGATAATCTACATAGGTAAACATGTTTATAATAGAAAACCACATTTAATAGTTCATTTATTAACGGCAACTAAAAATAAGGATCATTACTACTGTAGTGGAAATACCATACTGTGATTAGGGACTAATAAGAAAAACTTAATCATAAGTTTCATGTCTCAATCAGAAATTACAATGCAGTTCATGATATAACAGGTAAAAGCAGCAAAAAAACCTGTTTTTATTGTATTACCAATCCAAAATCACAAGAATTATTCTTTAAAAAGGCAAAGGTTTCTTAAACATGTATTGCAACTTTTATCATGTTCATCATGAAGTCACAGTATATCAGATTAAGGTAAAAATAGACAAGGAAAACAACTGTATTTATATTTTTTTAAAATATGAAAAACAGATTTTTATTTTTAAATGGAATTCAGTTTGGAAGTGCCATAGCTGCCACCTCAGAATTATTTCTTTGTGTATTTTACACTGGAATCTCTTGCAACAGGCAACCTGTACCACACCCTAACTTAATGTGGTAGGAAGGGCATGAGCTTGACTCTTGTTTGGGTTTTGGAGTTTTTTATAATTATGAGAATTATAAAATTATCTTCTTTCAAAGATGAAATTTCCTTCATACAAAAGGAGCTCATGCATGTAAGATATTACTTGACTACTCATTGATACTACTGGTGTATATAGCAAGTTAATTAAAAGCTCAGTAATTCATAATCATGATGTTTTAGAGCTTATGCTTTATTTCTCCAGACATTATTTGGTTTAATAATGACGTTATTTAAATAAAATTAAAATTTACTTTCTTTTTTTTTTCAAGTGCACTTTTACGGCTAGAAATCAGGCTATATTTGTGTGGCATGGATATCACAAGTACTACAGGAAAAATATTTATCTAATTCTTAGTAAAACAAAAAGCTATGTTTTGGAGTTGGCACTATGCATAATAGTGTAGTTGCTCAGAAAGATGGCAAATAAATTATATTCTTAATATAAGTTATTACACATTACTAAGAGCAAAGTATTGTTACTAGCTATTAATTATTGATTATTCAAATATTCTAAAGATTTTAACTTTCTTTTCTTTAAACTGCTTTGCTTTTATTCACATGAGCTCCTTATTTCTTCTGCAGGTTTAAAATGCTTGTATCAGTGCAAGGTATTGTGCTGGTTTGAGGCTAATTGGAATATTTTAAAAGTAGCAGTGGGAAATAATTGTATTTGAGTAAATTTCTATGGCAAAACCCCTCAACCAACTGTCTGCAAATAATGTAGGAAAAATATATAGTATAATAGCATATGCTTTTTAGCATCCAATGATTCTCCTGAATGTCAGTTTCATAGCAATGGTACTAAACACACACACCTTCCCTTGCAGAAAACTAGCAAGTTAAGACAAAGAATCTTAAATGTGTGTATGCCTCTATAATATTTTGTAGGCAGATCAAATTTCTTGTTCCTGAGTTGAAAGCTTGCACACACTTATTCTGCCCATGTTTTGAGCTGACCAGGAGCTGTGTAACTGCATTAATTCTTGAGCTAATATACCGTGGCTCTCAACAGGGCTAATTAGTTTGGGTTCAGCCCCATGTTATAGCTCCAGATTGGCTTGGAAAGTAATCAAAGCAAGCTCACATCTGTCTGTTTAAGACTATGTGTATATACCTGGCATCAGTAACAACAAATAATGCATACTAATTCAGAGTCTGATATCCTTTTTTTCCCTCTTTTTCTCTATAAAAGTAAAAGTTTATTGAAGAAACAAATGCTTGAATAGCAAGTTAATTCATGAAAAAGGCAAAACATGCTGACTTCATCATAGGCCATGCTATTATATACATACTAGACACCCTGTGCATTCATGACACTAGTGTGCTTAAGCTTTACTTTTTGAAATGTGAAACAATGCTAGCAATTATGAATGGGCATGACCTTACATATACATATAATCTGTGCAATAAGAAGAGCAAATTCTGCAATCACTAAAGGATTCCTAGACTTTAACGCCACAGAAGGATCACTGTATCATCTGCTACGTTGTGCAATGCTGCAGTGCTTGTTCATCTCCCTGTTTAACCTATAACACACTTCTGAGATGGGTTTCTGGGCTTCAGCTTGCAGTGAGTGGAGAACACAATGTGACATGCCTTTCTTTACTAAAATCGAGGAGCAACAGCTCCTTAATTCCCTCCTGTTAATAAGTAAACATCTTTTCTCCTCTTTTTCCCTGTATTAAAACAAAGATTCAAAATCATAGGATGTATTTGAAACAACTACTGCAAGTACAGATTTTTGCAATATTGTCCATATAATCTGCCTGAGCATCTGCAGCCTTAATGCATGAGGTGGCTCAGATTCATCACTGCACCAAGTTATGCATGACAGAAAGGGGAGGAGATTGTAGCAAACTTTGGCAGCTCATCTCTACAGCTTACCGGGATTTAGTTAATACATTACTATAGAATAGGTCCAGCTCATCAACCTTTTCTTTTCATTTGCTATGCCCTTACAAATTGCTGCTTACAATTTTTTTTTTTCCTTAACTCTCTCAAAAGTGTTGACTTTATTGTCGTGTTTCTACTGAGGTATGAATGGACTTTGCTCAGTAATCCAATTAACTATTCTTTGAGGAGAGTAAGATGCAGCTTGAGTCAGATCAGAAGATCAGGTGTAGAAGCTAATCCATCCAAACAGTAAATTTTGCACTGAAATAATTTGCCCTGTATCTTAGCAAGAGATCAAATTCTATAACTCTGTGTAATTGTACAATACAATACTTTGCAGAAGTAGTTGACTTTATATCTCTTTGCTGGCCTTCAGGTGGCCTGTAGGTGTTGCATTAGCTTACACTCATTTATCATAGAATAGTAAGGTTGGCAGGGACCTCAAGGATCATCCAGTTCCAACCCCCTGCCATAGGCAGGGACACCTCCCACTAGTACAGGTCACTCAAGTCCTTGTCCAACCTGGCCTTGAACACCTCCAGGGAGGGAGCAGCCACAACCTCCCTGGGCAACCTGTGCCAGTGCCTCACCACCCTCACTGCAAAGAACCTCCTCCTAACATCCAGTTTCAATCTCCCCTCTGCCAGTTTAAACCCATTGCCCCTTGTCCTGTCATTGCAAGACCTTGTCATTAGTCCCTTCCCAGCCTTCCTGTAGCCCCCTTCTCTTCTCCAGGCTGAAGAGTTCCAGCTCTCATAGTCTGTCCTTATTTATGGTTCAGGACATTGCCCTGTAGCAGCAGTCTTCCAGGTACATGGTTGAAATAAGGCTCTACTTACCGTTCCTCAAAAATGTGTTACAACTTGCCAAACCAGTATCATCAGAAGTAAACTACATTTACTGAAAGCTTTTTAGATCACAAGTCAGTCAGTGTCTCTAACTGGACAATTTTTGTACTCTAGGTAAAAATATTAATATTTGATTTGCATAAAAGATTCTGTTCTAAACAAGAATTTGCAATTATCTACAGTGGAATACCATATTAAATCACTATGCAGTTTACGCTTAATATCCTAGATTTTTGTCTGAAGAAATCAAATATTGTGAGCTAATTTCAATTGTTAATCAACACCCCTGTTTAAAAGCCACTCAGAAAACTTCTGGTGCTACTTTTTCTAATATTTTTCTATGCTATATTATTTGCAAATAAAATTACTAGCATTTGATTTACAAGCTGAGTTTTCATAACTGATATCCAGTTCATTAAAATATACTTCTATTTACTGGATAGATCACAAATAATTGCCAAACAGAGGAAAATATTAGACATGCTGTCACTAAGTGACATGGTATTTTTCCTATGTTCTTTAGGATTAACAATTTTTACACAGAGATTAAAATTAACAACCTATGAAAAGCAAGCATTGAGTTCATGCTAGCATACTTTGAGTGCATGTTAATTCTTTACTCATAAGAAGAACCACCAGTGACCAAAAATTTATGGACATAATACACTCTTTTCTAATAGGAGTTCACAAAGGCAACCAACCAAAGACAAACATTCAAGCTTTACTAATCATATCAATTTTGTGTAAGTTGTATGCATTCCCATATTCACCTATCTGTAAAGGAGCTTACACAAGAAAGCTTGAAAAAAAATATACAGCTCCAATCATTACAAAACCAATTAATCAGTAAATATTTTAAATATGTGAGGCATTTCTAACTGAAAAAATTTCATGATAAATAAGCTGATTCAGGCAGTTCTAGAAAAGCTTTAGCTGAAAACCTGCATTTACAATCTATCCTAAAAACAAGCAGAACACAGCATCAACTTGAGCTCAATTAAAAAAAGGGGGGAAAAAATGAAATCTCTTCTCAGTTTAATAACTTGTTAGTTCTTGACAAGTACAGCAACACAACAATAAGCCAGTCAAAATGAGTTTTTAAAGCGAGGTTATGCCCTTCGTGTTGTGTTATCACAGTGGCAGATCAAACTGCTGACTTGGACTCTTTCTGCCAGCAGTGCTGATGCTGCCTCTATGAAGCTGCTGTCACAGAGTAGTCATGGTACCTGCTCTTGCCTATAGAAAAGCACTAAATTGAACTCGAAGTAGTGTCTTTGTGATATCTTTTCAACAAGTCATGTCCCATTCAGCCTGCTACTTTATCTCTGTCAGGCTAGGGCCCAAGTGGTTTGCATGAGCTGCCAGGGACAGGTATACCAACCTGCTCAGTGCTAAGGAGGTAATGCATCTTTCTGGCTTGGTATTTCTTTTCCTTTTCTTTCTTTTCTAGGTCTTTCTTTTTCTCTTCATTTTCTCTCATTTCTGTATACTCTTGGAGTTCATGCCTGTAATAAAATAAGTCTGCCAATTAGAAGAACAAAAGATGTGCTAATGTTTTATTTTGCATTAACCCTTTGCAGTTTTATGCTACTATACATTGGCAGTAGACTTGACACGGTTGGAATGCAGAATGACAGTTTGTTCAGTTCTATAGTAGCAGGATTCTACATGGATATAACTGTAGAGAAATAGGATTAAATTTATAAAACCTATAAACAGTGCATTAGTCCATATTGTGTACTGCTTTGAAGAATATGTCAACCTTGGTGTTTTTACAGCCTGATCACATAGTGTTCATAGCATGTCACTTTTTTTTTGTCTTTGAAAGCCACTTTAGTTTGGATTTCTCTCAGTAGAAATTGGTATGTTTTAGGATTTTTTTTCCTCAAATTGTTTCAAAACTAATTGCTCACTTAGTTTCAGTTAGTGCCTTGCAACACCACCTTCTGATTTGCAAACAGAGGAAACCTTATGGAATGAGAGAAGATAGGAGAAAGGGTAAGAGCTAGAATTGATTCCTAGATCCTTGAGCCTTTTGCAAGGTTGAGAATGTAAGGCATGGAGAATCATAGAATGGTAAGGTTGGAAGGGACCTCAAGGATCCAACCTCCTGCCGTAGGCAGGGACACCTCCCACTAGTACAGGGCACTCAAAGCCTCATCCAACCTGGCCTTGAACACCTCCAGGGAGGGAGCAGTCACGACCTCCCTGGGCAACCTGAGCCAGTGCTTCACCACCCTCACTGCAAACAACTTCCTCCTAACATCCAGTTTCAATCTCCCCTCTGCCAGTTTAAACCCATTGCCCCTTGTCCTGTCATTGCAAGACCTTGTCAATAGTCCCTCCCCAGCCTTCCTGTAGGCCCCCTTCAGATACTGGAAGGCTACTCTAAGGTCTCCTCAAAGCCTTCTCTTCTCCAGGCTGCAGAGCCCCCACTCTTGTAGCCTGTCCTCATAGGAGAGATGCTGCAGCCCTCTGAGCATATTTGTGGCTTTCCTCTGGACTCGCTCCAACAGTTCCACATCCTTCCTGTGCTGGGGGCTCCAGAACTGGACAAAGTGCTCCAGATGAGAAGAACTGGCTGTAAATATTTAGTGTGCAAAGTCCTTAAACAGTATTTCCATAACATTAGGCTTCTTTCATAGGTCAATTTCTACTCTATAGTCTGATAGCTAGGGTACAGGCCACCACAAGAAATAAGAACATAACTGCCTCATGAGCCACTGCATGACAGAGATTTGCCAGCACATAGTTTTACAGCTGTGCGTCTGTGTACTAAACAGCATACAGAACATCCCTTCTTTATAAAAGAAATAAGGAACTGTACCTAACAGCAGCTCTCAAAGAATGGAGAAAACTCCTGATTTTAACTGGAGGTTTAGAAGAAAGGTTTGACAGAAAATGGGTGTAGTTTTCCTCATCAATGGCTTTTTTTTTTAATAGAGCCAGGCTTGCCATAAATTATGCAAACAGTGGAGTGAATTAATGTTCTATAAGAAACGAAATTTCTATTGTGCACGGTGCACGTGCGTGGAATATTTTTGAACCAGTTGAAAAAGGTTAGTTTGATTAACACTTGTTATTTTTGTTATTAAGAAATGGCTAGTTCAAATTAACCTGTGTGCCAAAGACACCAAGCGTATTCAGTCAAGCATTTAGATTGTTTAAAAGTTAATTAAGTACATAAATTCTACTTGTTTTTCTTTTTTTTTTTGTAAGCATGTGTGTATATGATAAAATGAAAAGCAAAAATATGCTATTCACATATCCAGATAATTCAAACATTCCCACAAAACAGATTATTTGAAGAGGTCCACAATAATAGTCTCAGATGTTATAATGAGCACCAAATAACAAACTCTAGGATAAGGGTCAAATCCTGTCAGAATATGCACATGAATAAGTTTGTTGATATGAAGGATCCCATGGGAAAGTCATAGTGCTCCTGAAAGTGTTTTTAAGATTGTGACACAGACTTACTCTTAATATTTTAATTACTATCATATGAAATTAGTTCATTATGTGAAAGAACAGTAATTACTTTATAAACATGAACACTGCAAAATTACATTCTTCAATACAAGTTGCAGTGTAGAATTTGTTTGCTGCATGCTATCCCTCAAGTTTTTACCAACCAAAATAAGTACAATGTTAAGTAATTAAACGTGTGTTATTTCAAATGTAAAAGAGCCAAACTAGAATGCAAAGGAAAGAAAGATTGGAAAAGATGTATAGGCCTGTTTCAACCCACAGAAAAAAATTTTTGTTGCAGTTTACTGTTAAAGCTGTTAATACAATATTTCATACAAGGTTACTTATGAAGCACACTGACGTTTAAAAATCACCATGCTATGCTTTTGCAGCAGTGTAATTTTTTTTCCAACATAAGATTAAATTGCAAAATAAATGAATTACTTAGAGTGGCATGGCCCCCATTTTGCCACCCTTCTCTTGAAAATTGCTTATTAATATGAAAAAAGAAGTTGGAAAATAGCCTGTTTTACTTTATGCATAGCGTTTTGGGGCCTCAAAGCCTGCAGAGCTGGTCTAGCTGCACATTTTAGATTGTGTTGGCAAGCGGGGACGATGACCTTTCTGACCTGCATCTCAAGGCTATTATTAATCGCTAAGTAACCTGGTAAAGCCAAACAAATTTGTTTCCATTGAAAGGATCTCTATCTGTGTCTGAGAATTTGTGCTGTACCAAACAAACCTCATTAACTGTGTCCATTTTTGACAAAGAAGTAGGAGTTGGAGAGATTGGTGACCTTTCTTTGTCCTTAAGGTACAGATTTCAGAGACACTGCATGTGGGTGCATAAGCATTTTTACCTGGAAACTCTTTGTTCTGTATCAATCAATCATAAACAAATGAATAAACAGACAATGCATATGGTATCAGCTTTGTTCTTTTGTGCCAATTTAGCTTCAATATCAGAGTGTATGATCCATGCTTTACATATTTAGTACTATTTTTTGTTCCTTTTTTGTTACAGAGCCCTCTATCCAGCTTCAGTATCACTGTCTATAACTGATCAAATGTCTGTCAACATATTACTACAGTTCATTCATGTTCTTCTGTACTCAAGCACTAGTTCCCAAACGTCGCTATGGAAGCTTTGATATTTAGAACACAATTGGTGATGAAAACCCCCCAAAGAATGATAAAAATATAAATTTGTATTACAGCTGTAATGATAATGGAATGCAAAACGTTTCCCATTGTCATTAATCTGAATTTACCAGATTACTTTGAATGAATGATTAATAATCATTATTTGTTGAAAACAAATGAAGTCTGAAATACTTTTTGAAGTTCAGTGTAATTCATGATCTTTTCAGACTACTACAATCCAAGTCATCATGATCATTCCTGATTATCACATGTTCTCATTCATGCTGCACAACAATCCATTTAAAATGCTGAAGATTTTTAAACAGTTACAAATTTTCACATACTTTTGCTGCCTACACGTTATCTTCAGTTGTGCTAAAATATTCTTATCATTCACCATATTCAGCTGTGCTAAAATATTTCTATCATGCATTGTACTGCTCTGTACAGTTGTACAGAACAAGCAGACAATTCTGTCTCAGGGATAATAGCTCCCTAGGTGCTTCTCTCCAGAAAGGCAGTACAAAACAAGAGGTATGTAGTAGTCCAAACATTGCATGACTAGAAAACATAGATGTTTTAACATAATAGATTTATTCTAAAGCTATTTGAACCTGAAACTTTCACCTCTTCTACCACACTCAACAATTTAGATTGGAGCAACAAAAGCAGAGAATCTAAAGGCAGTTGGGTATGGCTATAACGTTTGATACAACAGTGTTAATTAGTTAATCCTAACTCTCCATATGCATCAGGTAGGGGATTCCACTGAAATGTGAAAAATATACACAAGCATTAGTGACAACGAAGACATAAACTTAGACTTCCAAATAGAGTTAGACTTCCAGATACTTTACATATAAATGTGTTTATTGATAAGTTTCATGCTTGTGTCATGTATGCCCTCCCAGAGAAAATACATCCAAATTCTATTAAAGTCAATTGAAATTAAAATGATCTCTGGATGAAACCCTTACACTTACTGCCAGGCTTTTTGTTCATTGGTATTTTAGGTTCATTGAGCAATAGAAAGTGATGATTTTTTTCTTCTTGGAACTACATGATATTATGAATACTAGATATGATGCATCATACTCTGTGGACTCTGGACGAAATTTGCTTCAGGATGAAATTTACATGGTTCGGTATGAAGTGGGAGAATTGAATACAGGCAAAACACTTGCCCAGATTATTTGGGGAGGAAAAGTGTTCTCTAAATGCAAAACATGGTTTAGGTTAATTAATAGCCTATTTTCATATATGATCTGTCTGCTGCATGGCTCATAGTTGGATTAGTTTAGTTTATTTATGCTCTTAAAACTGAATATGTGAGTAATTTTTTAAGCATATAATCTTTTCATTAGCATAAAGCTTATCTTAGCAGAATCTACTGCATCTTCCTACAAACCTGCCTGCTTGTATAAACTTAGTCCAATCAGAGTTTCTCCTAAGTAGATTTTTATGGACTATCTTTGTAGAGGAAGTATGTGTTAAGTTTTGACAAACACAGTGTCTTATTGTGATCCGAAAATTGGTCAATAAATCAGAAGAATATCAATATTTATTAGTGCATATTTAGGAATCTTTTGTTAAATAAGCTAATATAGTGGGTGACACAAAGTATGTTTTCTGTGTCAGAGGGCATTTTTTGTGTAACTGAAACCCAGTATATCATTATCAAAGTATGCGCTCAAAGCTCAGAATTAAAAATAATGTTATGCAACAAGTCTGTGAATCAACAAAGCTGTTGATTTGTTAATGATAAAATTCTTCACTTTATAGGGTTTGGAAAGAAATCATTTTGATGTGACAAGGTAACTTATTGTTATTCTGATACTTCATTATGCAGTAAGCAGTGGTGCTGGTTCTAGCTATGAGATGCAAATTCAGTTGACAGTGCTCCTGCTGTCTGTATAAAGGTTAAAAATACACATATAATATTGTGCCTGGCACTTTTGGAAAGGTCTTCAAGTGATGATTTCAGCAATATACAGATTTTAATAATTCTGCATAAAGCTGCATTTTACAAATTCACACTGACCTACATTTATTGAACTTCATCAAACTATTGCATTCTTTTGGCATTTTCATTGGCATTCTTTGGACCTTTCACCAGACAGCCATAAAATTATACTAGTAGCTAAAGTAAAGGGCATCTGAGAAAATCAATAATGAATATAGTTGCTTAGAGTACCCAGAAAGAGTATCAAGTTGCTGTGGTTTTTAACAGTTCAGACCCCAAATCATAAAATTCCTGCAGCATAGGCAGCAGGCAACCTTACCATAAAAGGAGATAACCTAAATTGATTTTACTTTCCTGACTATATATCATCCTCCCTGATCAAACAGAGAATATGGAAGGGAAATGAAATTAGTTGGACAATACTTTTGGTATGCCACTGCATGCCACTTGATTTCTCATTACCATTGGTGTAGGTGAGAATAGTGTATGACTTGCCATGATAACATCATTTGACTCCTTCTATTATATTTGGGGGGAAAAGGAAATATTTGTATAGACTAGCCTAGGATGTAAAAATAGTTGACAGAGCTCTGCACTTAAAAGGCAAAGTTTAAACATAACACACATACTATGTACTTAGAGTAGCTGTGTACCAAAAGCTTGATCACCCTCAAACTTACTGATTTCTTGAGTGAACCTGTTCAGATTTACTGATTAGAACAGCGCAGGTTTGCAACCCTCTTACTCCCCTTTATCATGATGTATGCTCCTGTATATATCCTGACAGAATCCCCTAACCAGAATCATAGAATGGTAAGGTCGGAAGGAGACCTCAAGGCTCATCTAGTTCAAACCCCCTGACCGAGGCAGGGACACCGCCCACTAGCACAGGTCACTCAAGGCCTCGTCCAACCTGGCCTTGAACACCTCCAGGGAGGGAACAGCCACAACCTTCTTGGGGACCCTGTTCCAGTGTCTCACCGCCCTCACTGTAAACAACTTCCTCCTAACATCTAGTCTAAATCTTTGCTCTGCCAGTTTAAACCCATTGCCCCTTGTCCTGTCATTGCAAGACCTTGTCAATAGTCCCTCTCCAGCCTTCCTGTAGGCCCCCTTCAGGTACTGGAAGGCTACTCTAAGGTCTCCTCGAAGCCTTCTCTTCTCCAGGCTGAAGAGCCCCAACTCTCTCAGTCTCTCAGAATGATTGACCTCCAGTTGCAGTGAAACATATGCTTAAAGAGACAGTCAGTTATTAGTGGTAGAAGGTTTGTCACTGCCTAGGAGACTCACCACAAACAGGTATCCAAAATTCTTCCTATTTTTACATGTCAATGTTTACATCAATTCATTTGACACCTTTATCATGACACTGTCTTCAGAATTTGGAGAAATAGTACTGCTCTGTCACTGCGGTGCAGTGACCAGGAAACTAGTATGACTCCTTAGGATGAAAAATAAAATAAAATAAATAAAGCTCACACGTAGGCATGCAAAACCACCTTATATAGTTTCCATAATTAATGATTTTACAGATAGAAATTCGTAACACTTTAAAATCCCATTATAATTTGAGCATAGTAGAACAAACTCTACTCATCTTTCCTCAATCACATAGTGCACACTGCCAATAGAATTAAGTGACATACTAGTTCAACTGTCAAGGTCCACAATGTGATCAATATACTGCGCAGGAAATGCGATGAACATAGCGGTGAAGGGCATACAGTGAATGAATACCTCGTGCAGATCAGGAGATCAGGACACAGTGTGTACCAGACGATAGGAAAGAACAGACTGATGGATTGTTCTTATCCTTCCAGTTGCCACTGCTGCACAGTTACTTGAGACAGTGCAACAGCTTTTCAAAATACTGACTGTAGAGCCAGTTCATAAATAAAAGGGAGTATTTTTCCTAATCCATTATACAGAATCTTCTAATTAACTCAGACAGAATTCTTCCTTGCACCTATTTAAAGCCTACCTTCTTTGGTAATACAAAATCTTTTCAAATGATTCCATTTTCTGGAAACATACAAATCGATGGCATCAAGATTTTTTTCCTCATCTGTATAAATATTAAAACATATTTATATATCACTATAATTTTTATTTTATATATAAATGTATTAATATTTTTATATATTATTATCATTTAACTTCACTGAACTGCAAACCCTGCTCCTTACGGGTGTGGTATTAGAGTAATTACAACAACAAAGATTCTGTTGTCTGAGCAACTGGACTGCACCAGTGTACTGATGTTACACTCAAGTCTATAGTACTAAAGCTAGCCATAACAGGAAAAATGTTTTCATTCCATGGCTGTTTCCTATTCATACCTCAATGGAATCAGTCTGATTGATTAGCTTAACCAACAAGCTTAATATTTGGTGGTAACAAAGCTGAAGTGGCTCAGAATGGATAGCAGAACCTTAACACAAATTATTCTGATAGCTGTTAAGCGGCAGTGGTCATTTCTAGAACAGCATCAGTGCTAAGCTGCTAAGAGAGCTGTCATGTTCTTCATTTTTTTCAGCAATGCATGTATATAAAAGAGATGTCTAACCACAGCCAAATACCACTGAAAGTTTCCTAGTGAATGTCATGTGAAAGTATCTGTTATCTTTTGGCACTGCAATTCCCAGAAGACCATATATGCTACCATCTGCCCAGTAATAACCAGAGAAAAGCACACAGCTATGTTTTGCTACAGTTAAGCTGTTCCCAGTACCAGAATGAATTCATTTAAGCTGTTATCTCCCTGCTGCAGTACAGGACAATGTAGACATATCTGTATTCCTTTTACTTTAATATGTGGTACTTGGCAACATTTACAATATTCAACATTGTGTGTTTTAGAAAGCAAACATCATGTTTTAACTTCTAACAGTCATCAGCTAAGTTGATTTTCCTTCTCAGGGTATCATGAAACAATTTGACTGAGGTCTACTCCTTAAGTCACATTTTGCACTTACTTTCATACAAAATTCTGCATATGTTTGCAAATAAAATGGCACACTTGGTTTACATTTAAACAGGTTTTACAATGGTAAGGCAGGGAGAGCTTTCACTTACTGACTCATTACCTATAGCAGAGCAACAGTGCCAAATCCCATAATTTCATCACAATTTTTTTGGTATGTGATGGTTTTCTCAAATTCTGTACTCATGGAATGAAGTTACCACATGGTCATCTAAGATGCCATTTCTAATGAGGCCTAAAATCGCAGTATCACAGTATCACCAAGGTTGGAAGAGACCTCAAAGATCATCAAGTCCAACCCATTACCACAGACCTCAAGACCAGACCATGGCACCAAGTGCCACGTCCAAACCTGCCTTGAACACCTCCAGGGACGGTGACTCCACCACCTCCCTGGGCAGCCCATTCCAGTGGGGAATGACTCTCTCAGTGAAGAACTTTCTCCTCACCTCCAGCCTAAACTTCCCCTGGCACAGCTTGAGACTGTGTCCTCTTGTTCTGGTGCTGGTTGCCTGAGAGAAGAAAGCAACCTCCTGCTGGCCACAACCACCCTTCAGGTAGTTGTAGACAGCAATAAGGTCTCCCCTGAGCCTCCTCTTCACCAGGCTAAACAATCCCAGCTCCCTCAGCCTCTCCTCATAGGGCTTGTGCTCGAGGCCTCTCACCAGCCTCGTTGCCCTTCTCTGGACATGTTCAAGCACCTCAATGTCCTTCTTAAATGGAGGAGCCCAGATATAAATATTATGAAATATTTACATATAAATATTATGAAAGACACAGAAAATTAGTATATTTTTAATAATAGCAAATGTAATTACATTGGGAGGGATGTGACACATTAAATACTGCATTGCCACTTGCAAGTATGTGATTTCAAAGCAGTGGCTAATTGCCAAACCAAAATTATCATCTCAATCCCAATTCTCAGAAATATTAGGAAATCTTATCTCTCACTGTCTTGAAATCTTTGAAATAAGTTTTAAAAAATTAAAATCAGGCATTCTTTAGTATGGTGTGCAAGAAATTACACTCAATTAAAGTCTGCTATCTGACATTTGGGTTCTACCATATAAACCAGACTGCATTTAATTATAGATGTAGGCATCCAGTCAGTCATGCCTGAAGAGTACAATATTTCAATTTTATTGTCTATACAGCAATACAGTTTTCTGATCTGAGTTCTAGATGCCTTCTTGAGTAGCCAAGCACAATGCTAGATGGTGGTGAGGTCTCCCAGCCCCAACTACAAATAAGCTAATGAGTGCTGCAAGCTGAAAGACCAAACTAGTTTATCAGATCAGGTTATAAATATTTCATAATCAGCTACTTAATTGGACAATTAAAGAATAGTCTGTTTGGAGAAAGGAGGTGGAAGATGTCTCTTTCTTGAAATGCTTTTTTGCGTTGATTTGGTTTGAAGGCAGTAGGAACTATGAAGTTCAAGGTAAAACATCAGGATTCAGCTTCTCTGCCAAGGGTGAACATCTTAATAGATTTATGTAATTATCCCCACAAGGTGAATAGTCTGAAGAATTGAAAGGAGGATAGTAACAAGTTTCACACAACTTAAAAAAAAATCATGCTTACAGTATGAGGAACTACAGCTTTTGAATGGGGTAGTTTGAGTAGGATTCATAAAGACCAAGAAGCTGTTTTATGATGCTGTGATGACAAGGTATTTAAATCAATATAATGCGTAATATGACAATATATTAGAAAGAAAAAAAATTGTTTTTTTTAAAATTTCTTATTCGAGAGAACTGTGCTGGCTCTGAATCTGGCAGTATTTTAAAGGATGTTTGAAAATCTGTCCAAAAACGATTACAAAAATTATTTTAAGCAGAAATACAACACCAATCCAGTGACCTCCACTGTTTATATTTAGGACAAAGAATACTAAAAGATAACTAGATTAATATATGGACTCTGAATAATAAAGGAGCTTTCAGCCTAGTAAAGGAGGATATAACAAGAAGCAATAGTTCAAAGATAAAACTATTTCAATATGGAAACATGGGACATACTGTGAAGACCAAAAATAAAAAGGGTATTTTCTCTTTTGAGGGTTCTTAAATCAAGACTAAGTTCCTCAGTCAAAGGTTAATGGGCTTTTTAAAAATATTGTTATAAGTTTCCTATTGAAAGATATGCTACTAGTGCTAGACCTTAAGTCAGAGCAGACCATCTGAATAACATTACTCAGAACATCACTAGAACAACCAACCACAAACAAAAAAAAAACCTCCATTACTGTTCTAGACTAAAAAAATAGAAGGGAAGTAGTTTTTCCATTTTCTCCTCTGAATACTTCAGAGAACTAACTCTTCTTAGATAATGGAAAAGTCTTATTACAGGGGTCCAGAAAACAAAAATAATTAAAAAAAAAAAAAAGGCAACCAAAACTACTAATTACCTTTTTTTAATTTTTTTTTTTTTTTTTTTTCATTTTGGACTTATTTCTTCATAAACAAAACCCAAGTGATTATGAGAGACCGTGTACTGCTTTGCATCTCATGAAATTCCATGATACTTCACAGGACATTACATAATACATCAATGGTAAAGATGATAACCATAATTTTCCATGATGAAAGAAATGGAAATCGGTAAGTCTTCACATACTTGGTCAAAAATCAGATCATGAACTTGCAACAATGCAGCGCATAATTACCTCACTTCTAGTAACAGAACACAACTGTGGTGTGGTTCTTTTTAAAGACCTTCACCACTGTAGTCTCTATTTTTCCAACATAAATAGGAGATAAGAAAGGCAGCCTAGTCTCACAAGCCTTCCACTAGGTAAGGCAGTGCCAAAGAAAATCTTACTTAGCTTAATTCTTTCTTAATATTCCTGATATAGCTGAGCATTCTGTTAAATTATGAAAGTGAAAGCATGGACCACTCACTGGAAAAGGAATTGGCTGGATGGTCGCACGCAGAGAGTGGTGATCAATGGCACAATGTCCACCTGGAGACCAGTGCCAAGTGGCGTACCTCAGGGGTCAGTGCTGGCACCAGTGCTGGTTAACATCTTTGTCAGTGACATGGGCAGAGGAATCAGTGCAGCCTCAGCAAGCCTGCAGATGACACCAAGCTGTGTGGCACAGTCGACTTCCTAGAGGGCAGGGACCCATCCAGAGAGACCTGGACAGGCTGGAGAGTTGGGATCAGGCCAACCTCATGAAATTCAACAAGGCCAAGTGTAAGGTCCTGCACCTGGGTAGGCACAATCCCANAATAAGGAGTTATGAAGTATGTGAGCAGATTATGTCCATTTTTCTAGTTGCACACACAGTACCTTAGTTTGCAATTAAAAACAACTCATGGTGTTAAATCAAATGTAATGTTGTGTGCTGACCAAAAAACCTGACACTTACATATTTCCATTTTTCTTTTGTTTTTTTGGTTGTTTTTTTTTTTTTTGAGAACCCAAAAATTAGCTACACTGCAGCACATTCTGGAAAAGCTGTATGTGTAAATGAAGTACTCACTGGTGTAGCTGTAGACACACTCATACATGAGCTGGACTATTTGGTAGCATAAAGCAAGCTTGGTTACATAATCATTTGTATATAAACTGCTTCTCCAAAAGAAAGGAAACATCTAATTTTATAATGTTACACATAAATTCATGCATTTAAATTTTATGCTTCTTTATGAAGTTGATAATTGCACACCAAACAACAAAACAAACAAACAAAATCACCTTGTCATAAACAAAAGAACTGCTTTAAGTGAGTTAATGGCATATAAAATTTGTCATCCTTCTAATGACCTAAATAGCTGAAATGAGGAGTTCTCCAAAAGGCACTTGAGAAATATTTATATACTTTTTCATAAGCCTTTAGTCTTGAACTGGTGGAGCTCTTCCCTGATAACCTAGTATAGCCTGTATATAGATGGCCTGTCATGTCTCTACAATTAGATAAAACCAGAAGTGCTATAATTTAATCAGTTACAACCTGAAAATTATATTTTGAAAATCAAGTTTATTAATATGTAATCTTTGGGTAATCATATTTATTCTCCTAATTTACACAATATTTATGGTACTCTACATGTCCTTGAAATAGGGAACAGGGACACTACACTATGAAAAAGTGGCCTAGCTGCTGGAGTTCATAAATTTTGTTCAGCTTTGGATGAGTTCAAAGAATTACCATGTAAGAAAAGCCTTACAGAGGGAATTTATCTGATTATGGCAGTAATAATTACCCAGCTGTTTATTGCAGATAGAGAAATAATTCATGTAGGCAATAGGCCGTGGTGGCAATGACACTCTGCATTTAGTAAATATGCAAACTGTTCACTTCTAATTAACCAAGCTAGAGGATGCCCTTATTAAATGTATAAACTAAAAGTGCCTTCCTGACAAGTGATGAATTGTTACATTGCACAAACTCTTGCCACAGAATTACTGGAGTGAACTTGGGGCTTAACTTCATTAAGAGATCTTGTGGGATAGTTAAATGAGGATGGACAGCATAACAAGACCTACCTGACAGTCAATGATATGTTAGAGCTTAATGAAACTGCACCTCTTCCCCTCTCCTACTTATTTTACAGTGAATACCCTACTTCAGACAAACTAGAAGACTGTCAAGTCTGTCTATATAAGACAACATAAAATTCTATGATTAGTCAGTTTTTGCCCACAGAAAATGTTTTGTGATCTGTCTGCAATTCTAACAGAACTTTTTTGAAATAAAAAAAAATCTATCCAGACACTACAGTGCCTTCAAAGCTCACAGGTATAAAACTATTTTTATTTTGCAATACTATGTTGTCACACCTGGTTTCTTCAACCTTCTGCAAAAATAATCAGCTACACCACAGTCAATTCGGTCCAAAGAGTGAATGCAAGGACCTCAGATTCCATACCACACAGTGAGACTTCAAAATATCCTTTGGATTCAAGTGAAATAAAGCCTTTTATGCTTAATCTGTTACAAGCTCCTAAGGATGTGTTTAGTGCTATACAGTTACAGGTTTAAGATTAGTGTCTTAATTGCAAATTGTAAATAAAAGTTCTCCAGAGAATTTGATAAGGTCCAGGGGGATGGACTCTCAAAGGGGCTGAAACAAAACATAAAGAGATATGTTTATCCCATTCCATTGGTCTGAAAAATTCTATCTAGTCTGAAGTCACAGTGTGTTTGTCTCTAGTTTTCCTCCTTTGCTCCCTCTGAACTTCCCTTTACTCCTCTCTGCCCACCATTGTCTGGGTTATGGCAGTGGGAGGTAGGGCAATACGGCCTTGATGCTGCGGTATACAGGGGGGTCTGCACAAGGGAGTCTGGGCTAGTGTGTCCAGGTGGGCAGCTGGGTTATTGTCTAGTTGTATATGTATATATGTATTTGTTTATTACATTTTATATTTAGCCTACTTTTGTAAATAATAATTTCATTGTACTTCCAAATTCTGAGCAAGAGTGGTAATTTCGGGGGTAAATCCCCAATTCTGTGGGGTGCAAAACCACCACACATACAAAAAATACATGAGAAAATATAATCTTCCTAATTCTAAAGACTACAACCTAACCAGTTACTTATGATACTCTCATCTATTCACAAAGCTTGATCTGTGTTATGTAGAACTACCAAAAAACACAGTAAGACTGCTTTTACCACTTGCTCAAGAGAGACAAGAATAGCATAAGGCACTTGAGGTATGTCTAGCTGAATCTGCAGTGGAAACTCAGCTTACTGAATAATCATATTTGTTCCTACCTAAACTTCACTGCTTTCAGGAGGTGCTTTCCCATTTAGTTAAAGCAGGATATTGCCTGCTCTATAGCTTTAGTCATATTGTTCCAAGTTCATGATTGAACTAAAAAGAAAACGGTCCATCTGAAATGTCTTGTTTTGCCAAGTGCAGTAATAAAAGCCTCTAGTTGTAGAATCATGTGTGCTTTATAAAAGCATATGTGCTGAGTTAATTTGTATAAAAGTAGGCAAAGGAAAGACCTAAAAATGGACTGACTTGTCAAAGACAGTTTTTATGCTCAATCTGTGCAGAGAGCTGGATTTATGCACAAGATTTTTTTAAGAAGGATCACAAAATACATGACTGCAGAGAATATTTTAACCAAGTAATTCTATCATTTTAAAGCTTTCCTCTGGTCTAATGCCTATTTAAGAGCATCTTAATATTGTATGATGGAAACTGGGTGAAATCACAGAATCAAATAACTCTTTTTTAATATCTTACTCGTACTAACAGCATCATTTGTTGTAGCTATGAAAGCACTCTGAGATCCTCAGTGAATTACACTTCTAAGTTTCCTACAAGATCTAGAAGTTATACCTAAAATCCTCTGGAAAAGGCACAGATGTCTCAAATTATGTCCCCTACTACTCAAAATGGTTATTTAAATAAAGAAAGCATATTTGTCACTTGTCTCTATTTCTATGGCTCCCAAGGAAAGCTGGCAGGGTAAGTTTACCTTTGGAAAATTCAAACTACAGGTTAATAAGTTAAAAAGCATAACTTATTTCCTCTAGATATCTTTGGAGACAAGGAAAAGAAGATGAGTTGAAGATAAATTACTTAATTAAACATCAAGTGAAAGATAACATTACAAAAATGAGGTTTTTATTGTGGCAAGAATTCCAAGGAGCTGTCTGAAAGGCTTTGGCACTAATTGAAAATAGACTACAAAATCAATTGCTTCTGCAGTCAATGAGGAGGAACATTTTAATTGAATTATAAGACAATATATACATTCTTCAAAACACTTTGACACTTGAGAAAATGGCCAGCAGCTAGACTTATCTTTATCAGAAATGAACAGACAGGTAGAGCCTGAGCAAATTCTCCTCCTATTACTATGACAACAGCTGATTCATTTCAAACCCACTTCATGGAAAATAGCAATGCCTCAGAAGTTTTAAGAAGAAAAGTACTTGCCACATTCAAAGTAAACAGACTTCAGTAATGCTCTGGTAATCAGGAATAAGCTAGATACTGTTACTTTTTTCAGTACTATATGCTCAGGTATGCTTGCAGAAGAGCCTAGGCAGTGCATTAGATCACCAGCAACATGTAAGAGTATTGCATTTCACTGCTCATTAAGATTATAAAAGATCGGACTGCACGAAGGATTTGGGAATATACATATTGCGAGGGAGTGATTTTATTACTTTGCATTATCTATTTCCCTGACAGTTCTTGAAGATCAAAAAGCTTCAATGATGATACAAAACCTGCTGATAGAGTAGCTAGTCATATTTGGATGAAAGTCCCTCTCTTCATGGCTGCTCCTGGGGCTTTTTCACTACTAAAGTCAATGACAGAAAGAATTTGTTGTCCATTCCTTACACATGTGAAATTCACCGTTTGTAATCATAAGTGCTTATGTAAAGAGTGATGTTTGCTAAAGCTAGAATCAGGTCTTAGTTTGCTACCTTTAAGTCAGTATTTATTCAACAACCAAGAAAGCTAAACTACCTGTCTTGATTACAGAAGAACCTCAATGGCAGTACTTTGCCAATGCTTTGTTAGTTTTCTGATACCACTATCTTACTGAGTTCTGTGCCTAAGGAAAAAATTAAACAGTGCCATTCATCAGTAAATGGAGCACGACATCCCAAAATCTTATCTCTAGTTGCACACCTGACATATAGCAAAGTTGCTTTACTGTAGTTTAAAGGCCAGTGTGTAGATAACCTTAGTCAAACAACTGCAAGTTAATCACACAGTTGGGCAACTGACATTATCCATAAATTCTTCTGATACAATGGCACCAACACATTAATTTATGTGATGTCCATTTGCTTATCATGGATTGGAAACTGTAACACCACATAAAACAAATTCTGAAGTATCATATGGATTTACAGCCTATGCTAATTGCTTTTGGCATATTTCCCCTCATAACCATTTCACTCACACTTAGAGGTGTTACATTTAGCTTTAAGAATCATTCAAATCTAGGTGGTTTCCCTTGAAATTAAATGCACTAGCTTCACTGAGAAATAATGGACTTTATTTCAGGGCATGTATTTATACATGCAACCACCCAAGTAATCCACATTCAGACAGAGCACAGTATGCAATGATATTTATTCACATGCAAATGAAAGCTATTGATGAAAATGTGTTACTAAAATCTAAATAACAACATTTTATAGAACAAATATTTCAGAACAGTTTTTTCATAGCTTGTTTAGAACTTCCTAAATCTTGTAGGCAAAACAGAATTCAGGACTGATGAACCAATACACTGAGGCTATAATGTATAAATGCCAAGGAAAACCTGAGTATGTACTTATGTAGACAGAGTTTAGGGTCCAAATTCATTCTTTTGCCGTCTGTCATGCTACTCTTTGAATCACTTCTCAACTACTAGGGACATAGTGGGGACAGTAGCAGTCATTACAACTATTGGTTCTGCAGCAGTGGGAAGTAAGGGAAATGCTGGAGGAAAACACACACTTCTCAGCCAGTGTGGGAGCTAAAGCTGACAGTCATCTTTGGTTCATACAAAAACAGGGACTTAAGTTAGGATAAGCAGTCTGTTAAATGAGTGGAAACTCACACATAATATGACTATTATTATTTAATTATATTTTAGGTCAATTTCTGTTAAGTCAATTTCTGTTAAACTTAATTACATGCCTCTATGGCTTTAAACTGGGGCAGCTTCTATTAAGTTTACTTTCTCCTGGGGTTTTCACAGTAAAGACAAATGATAAAGGTCTGGCTACTAAATGAGGGCAGCTATTAAATAAGGACGGTTTGTATTAAAGCTGAATGGTAAAGATGCAGCTACTGGTTGAGAAAACCGCTTGATAAGGGAAGGGTCCCGCATTTGAGAAAATTAGGATGAAGGAGATGAGAGGAGGAGACAAATTTTGTTCCATAGCTCTTATAGGATACTCTTTTAAGGAACTAACAGGATGGCCAAAGTTTCATGGCAACTTCCTCTGAAGTTTCTTTCAGAAACAAGTGAGCAGTAATTTGATACAGGCTCCTCCTTAATGAAAGAGGAGAAAATTAAGCACCGCTCCTGGTTCTGGAGAGCAAGAGGTAAAAATGTATCTCAGGCTAACTTGCAATGCGATTTCACATAGCTGTGGGAAAATAAAAATTCTGTCACCATTACTCTAGAAGATAAGCCTGAGAGCCATACAATGTGTCTCTGATTAGAATCATATCATAATTCCAAGGACAACAGAGTTTAAACAAAGTTTTGAAATTACAAACTTCTAGAGTGTATTTTGTTGGAGGTTTGTGGGTTGGTTTTTTTTGAGGGCTGGAAGGCAGTGGCCTACATCCAGTCTGAAGCTCTTGAAATCAGTCTCTACTGCTTTTACTGCTATTTGTGGAGAAACTTGGTTGTTAACTAGCACTGACACTGCACTACTGCATATGTTTCAATGAACACAGCTGTAAAACATAAGAAGAAATGCATTAATTCATATATCATATATAGCCAGTCACTAGTGGTGTGCCCCAGGGATCAGTGCTGGGCCCGCTCCTGTTAAATATCTTTATTGATGATCTGGACCAGGGCATTGAGTCCAGCATCAGTGAGTTTGCAGATGACACCAAGTTAGGAGCAGGTGTGGATCCGTTGGAGGGTAGGAGAGGTCTGCAGAGGGACCTGGACCGGCTGGATGGGTGGGCAGAGGCCAATGGGATGAGATTGAACAAGGCTAAGCGCAGGGTTCTACACTTTGGCCTCAACAACCCCAAGCAGTGCTACAAGCTGGGGACAGAGTGGCTGNCGGTGTTCTAGAAATCTGAAATACTTGAAGCCAGCCTAACCTAAGCTCACAAGTGCAGTAGTAGCTCTGTCCTGTCACCATACAAATTTCCATAATGATAATGCTGGAATAAAACTTGGTCATTTCATAAATGTACTCTTTCAATTTCAGACAATTCCTGGTGGTTTTAGGTTTTTTGGGGGTTTTTTGTTTGTTTGTTTGTTGTTTTGGGTTTTTTTTACAATGCACAATTGAAAAAAATTATCTCTGCAAAATATGTTTATGAACAATGAGGTTATGCTCTTACACATTTGATGTGATGGCTGATGAAAATCCTCAGAGTCTCTGTTCCACCTTGATCAGCATTCCTCAAAAGAAAGTGGGACATTTTGGGGCTAAAGCATTTGGCAACAGTTTAGCCCAATGACAGGAAAAATCTGTTTGGCTGAGGGCCTAAACATGATCTTCACTAAACATCTGCTAGATTTCATAAGAAGAATGTTGAAGATAATATACATACTGGTGTTTCGATGTACCCCAGTAAAGAGATTACTGTCATGATTCTTGATTGCACTTGAGAACTGATGCATTTTAAAAACTGAAATATATGATCTACTTGACCAAATTCTCTCACAAATCCTTTGGTTTTTTCCTTTAATGTGAAATATGTCCCTTTTTAACCCACAGGACCTAAATTTCTGTGAAATCCAGAAGACAGAATTTAAATTAGCAAATACCAATATATCATTTGCTAGTTAAGAGCTTGCACGGATCATCTTTGTCACATTTTGATGTACCTTACCTTTTAATGAAAAACAGTACTAAAGTATTTCTTTACTAAAATTCCTACCCAATGCATAGGCTTTATGGATTTTAATGAACTGGAACAAATACTAGGGAATTTGATGAGCATGCCAACGTACTGAAAGACAAATATTTTTGTAGTTCTTCTGTTGTGGTTTAAATGCTTTATTCCAGATGAAACCAGGACACCTCCAAAGTTAGATGTACCCAGAAGAGATATATTGTGGGTGTGGGAAATAAAATATAAAGCTCTAATTAATCTGTGTTTAGTACAGCAGGAATACCACTTGCTTTCTTGTTTTGCTCACACACATCGAAGGTCAGTCTAACTGACAGATTATGAGCCTTGTTCCAGGTTTAGACAGAGAATGGAGAAGATTGATGGAACTATTATGAACAGAGAGGCAGGTTGTGTCTCTGTAGTTCATCCAGCTATATGCATTTTAAACCAGAAAAGTTATGGCTTAGCTTTCCAAGACTTAATTCAGTCTTCCTAGGATTCTACTTTTGCAAGAAGAGAATACATTTCAAGGATTTCAGAACAAGAAGGTACAGATGAAGAGATGACAAATGTTTCAAGTTTGATTTTGCTGTGTTATGATCTAACTTTCTGCATAGAATATATTTAAATTAATACTAGTAAGAGATTAGAGGTTGTTTCATTATGTGTAACAATGTAATCCATGAGTTACAATGCTAGGACAAAGAGGATGTAATATCAGCGATAATCGTGGAAAATAATATAAATTAATAGGCTGCATGAAAAGGAGGTGGGGTTTTTTTCTTCATATATAATTTGCATATATTTTCTTCTCATATATAATTTGCATATATTCTGTAACAGGATTCTGGCTAAATTGCCTTTGCCATGTGATCTAGGCAAGATTTCCAGATTTATTTTCTCACTAGATTCTCCTATATTTCTACATTTCAGAAAGCAAAGATGTGACTCAGGCACTCTGAACCGCAAAAGCTGAGTGGATTTTGTCCAACACCTTTCAGTTAACAATGAGAAAGTGGGGATCATGGTCACTTAGTGTTTTATCAGTTTCCACTGTCATCTGAAGAAATAGTCATGGATCATGACATCAAATGTGCTAGAGGGAAATAATTGCCTCTATTTGAGAGAGCTTTCAGCTTAAGTACTGTGAAAGGCAAGAGATGGATAGGAGAAATAGTGTAGCAACTTGCAGTAACAACAATTCTAGGTAGAAATCTAACAGGTATGAATTAATCTCTTCTATAACTATGAAAAGAATTCACTTATTTATGGTTCATGTATGTAACTTAGATCCAAGTCTGCACTTTCATTCATTGTCAATAATCAGTTTTGAAAATAAAATACGAATTTTTTTTTTTCTTTTTAGCTTGTGTATACTGGTAAATAAAATTTAGTTCAACAAACTCTATTTAAGGCATAATAATCTGTGAGTTCTAAGCACAGGTGAAGAGTCAAATTTTATTTTATTAAACTGCTATAAATGCAGAATATGTGTAATGAATTCAAAGAAATTAGTCTTAATTCGTAACAGTGTAAATGAGAACAGAACATGGCATAACATGCATAGGCTTAGGAGAAAGAGAATGATGACTGAGATAGAGAGAGAGAGAGAGAGAGAGAGAGAGAGAGAGAGAGAGATAGATAGATAGATAGATAGATAGATGAAACACGTATTTAGGTAGCTGGGGCTCTTTAGGTTGGAGGAGACTGAGGGGTGACCACATTAATGTTTATAAATATATAAAGGGTGAGTGCCAGGAGGATGGAGCCAGGCTCTGCTCGGTGATGCTAAATGACAGGACAAGGGGCAATGAGTGGAAGTTGAGGCATTGGAAGTTTCATGTAAACATAAGGAGGAATTTTTTCACTGTGAGGGTGACAGAACCCTGCAACAGGCTCCCCAGGGGAGTGGAGATATTCAAAACCCGCTTGGACACATTCCTGTGTGATCTGGTCTAGGAGATCCTGCTCTAGCAGGGGGGTTGGACTGGATGAGCTTTTGAGGTCCCTCTCAGCCCCTGACATTCTGTGATTCTGTGATTATGTATTGGTATAGATACAGATATAGATGATATAGATATAGTTATGATAATGGATAGAAACCCAAACTCAGATAAATAGTATAATTAGTGCCATGAACATTTTGCAAGTTAAAAATAGGAAAAGAATGCTTTACCACACAGAGTTTTATCCTTACCTGACAACCTCATTATTTAAAGAAACAGCTTCCAGGTACCTCTTCAGTGCATAGTAGTTATGGATGTATTTCCGAACATAATAGCCTCGCCATCTTTTCTGAATCTAGAGGGGGAAAAATTTTAACTTAGAATATTTCATATCAACATTTTTGTGCGTATTAAATATCAATTGTATTTCCCAAATACTATGATTTCCTTTAAAGTGATATCAAGTCCAAGCACCAATATGTTTCAATGAGCAAGATGAGGGAACTATTAAATGTCAACATTAAAAAAAAAAAAAAAATCAAGTTTTAAACCATTGTTTATATTGGGGTGAGACAATGAAAAGAATGTCTGCTGCTGCCAGTGGCACTGCTCTGTGTAAGGACAGCAAAAAAGCAGACAGTGTTAGTGCCTTTTCTCAGGTACAACATGCACTCCCTACTGAGTCACCACCTCATCAATATCTTCTGCTACACTCTCACCTTTGTGCTCTGGATATAATCTAAACTAAATAGAAGAATAGAAGCCTTCCCTGTAACTCAATGACTCAGGCTTTCTGGAAACATCATTTACAAATTGCAGTCCTTTCATCTCCAATGTAAGATGATGTACATCTATTTCTTGTACATTAATTATCATCTTCTCACAAAGTACTGCTGCTCGTGCATAACAGATTGTCCTGGTTTTGTTGGGACAGAATCAGAGGCCAGCCATGGGCTGCAGGCCCTTAGCTATGCTGACTGACTCAGAACTGCTAACTTAGCTCACAGGTATAGCCCAGATCACGAGCATCACACTGAATATTCTCCCCCTTTACTCTGCTCTCGTNATAAAGGAGGCAGTTTAGTGCTTGGGCTTTTCTTTATCCTTCTCCTGCTATTGAGCACTGCCTTCCTGGTATTTGTGACTGCCATGCATTATGTATCTTGTATTGACATAGGGATTAGTTGGGCTATTTTGTTACATTCTTTTTCATTTTGGGCTGTGGGTCTTCTCTCCTTTTCCTCGTTCCCTTTCTGTTTTGAGGAGGGGTCATCAGGTGAGAGAGTAACTCCTAAAGTGTTTCCCCAGATACAGGCTAAACTTTGCCACAGATAAAGCTTAAAATAAAAAAGGAAACGTCTTCATCTGTAGTAGTTTCAGAGTTCAACTAAGAATAGAAATGTGATGGCATCCTTTGTCAGAAAGGATTCATATTTTGGGGCATGTTAAATAGCATCAGTTGAACAACATGGGAGACAAAAAGACTTTCTCTGGCCCAGCTTTTCCCAATAATGTAATAAATCAGTTCAAACCTTTTCTGATTGTTAAAAAATCTAAGCATGAGGTTTCTGAAATAATTACAGATTTACTGGCTTTGTGAGGAGGAAAAAGAAATAATTAGGTAAAATATTATCAGTACTGTCATTTGTTTAGTCACTGTTATGCCTATGTCATAATGAATAGAGGTGGAAGACTTAACTTGCTCTATGGAGACGTGCTGAGGGCTGCCCTCACTATGCCTTTCCTTTCCCATAAGAGGTTAGTGTATTCTAGATAAATATTTGAAAACCAGATCTTTTCCCCTGTTCTCAGTATCTAGGTCCTCTTTCTTGACATTCTTCCCTCCTTGAACTTATTTATCTTCCTTCAAAATTGTCTATACTTCTTTCCTTGCAGGTGTGGGTGGTTTGTGTTTGGTTTAGGATTTGGTTTGGTTATAGAGATAATCATAGAATCATAGAATAGTAAGGTTGGAAGGGACCTCAAGGTTGTTTTGTTTTGGTTTTTTTTTCCTTTGCACCAATACTTTCCTTTCCAGAACCCCTTTTCCAGATGACTTGGTAAGCAGAATGCAATCCATATGTTGTATTGGTTTTTTTTCTTATTTCAAAGAAGCAAGCGAGAAAAAAAACAAGTGCCATGCTTTGGTGTGTTTGAGGAAGATGACAAGGAAAAAAGGTGCCAAATACTTGTGCTATCAATCAGCCTTTGCATTCAGTGACTTCAAGGTCTGTATTTTCAAGTATTGGGAGGCCAACTTTTCTCTACTGCTTTCAGTTCTGTTGCAGTTCTTTACTGCTATGTCAACCAACAAAAGTTAGTGCAATTTTTCCATCCCATGATGTTTCCTGAGCTGAAAACAGAAACATATAGGAACCATCTATAAAATTATTTTCTAAGGTATGTACCATTTTCTTTGGTACCATTTTGCAATCACAAAAATCAAAATGTTGTTTGTTTTTTTGTTTTT
This sequence comes from Ramphastos sulfuratus, assembly GCA_013399055.1. Taxonomy (NCBI): domain Eukaryota; kingdom Metazoa; phylum Chordata; class Aves; order Piciformes; family Ramphastidae; genus Ramphastos; species Ramphastos sulfuratus. The sequence continues at coordinate 33,643 of WBNM01007143.1, forward strand.
TGTTTTTTTTTAAACAAGCATTCAGTCTTGATTGATGGCACCTTGTGGTACAATTCTGATTATTTCTTTATGTGGTTATTAAATAAGAGAATAGGTACCACAGAAAAGCTTTCAATAAGTATGAGTGATGTGCCACCAAGAAAAATTTTGCACTAAAGCTGTAAGGAATAGAAGATACTAACTTTTAGTGTCAGTACATTCTTCTATTTCCCCTTTGTGTCACTATGTATTTTCCTCTCTTCTCAAATAAGACTCAAAATTAATTACTAAATGTTGGTATTTCCTTTTACCTACATAGTATCGTTTGGGGATTTTTTAATAAAAAGAGTTTGGACCTCTAGAAATAGTTATAATATGAATAAATAATGTGAGCAGCTGAAATGGGAACAAGAAGTTAAGCACTTGACATGCTTCTTTGCACTAGGTGACAGTAAATTTCATAATCTGCAGCTTCACTTTCTCATATACAAGCTTACTGGGTTAAAAAAGGATAGAGGGAGGGAAGAATGAGTATGCCCTCAGAGATCTGGGATTAAGCAAAATCTTTTACATGTGAATAAGAATCTTAGCCTTGTTTTTCTGTTTGGCTTCAAAATTTCTCAGCAAGAGTAACTTGGCTCCCATATAGCTATGTGCTCATTAAGGGAGGATTATGGTCCCTTTGAAACTCTTTCTGATGGTGATCACCTCACAGTTATATATGCAGAACCAGATACTTCTGGGTTAAAAGATCAAAACCCAAACTGAAAGACAAAAGACTCAAATTGTATGAAGCTGTAATTATGTCCAATGGGCTCTGTGTACCAATTAAATATTGCATTCTGCCTTCATTTACGCCATTTTCTGTTCAGAATGACCTCACCAATCTCAACTGGATGCAACAAAAGAGGAACTGCAACATGACTCAAATTATTTTATGCTAGAATTCTGTTTCCCTAATACTGCCTGTCAGATCACAAAACTGAAGACCTTTTGGGAAAGAACACTTTACACAAGCTTCTGATGATGTTCATATTTTCAGTGTGAAAGCTCTATATATTTGTTATATAAGGAAGTATGTATTACGACTACTTCTGTTTAATTCCAAGGTGAATGCTTCAAAAATTCTTGGAGAAAAAAAGACAAGTGTATATGCCCTTCAAAGTAATTAGCAAGTTTCAACAGTGATTGGTACAAAACAATTATTGTCATTGATCAGCACTGAACAGATAATTTTAAACAAAGTCATTGTGTGCTCAGCAGATTACAGCTTGTTAACGGGCAAGTTCCAAATGACCTCTTAAGCTAGTCAAATCAATGATGCATATTCCTCATTAAGTAACATCAAAATGTAAGTGGTCTTATAAATAATGTTTATTTTAAGCACTAAAACAAATGGCAAAACCTTGATATATCAAAAGCCATCTGCTCATGGAAATACTTTTTTTTTTTTCCATAGGATTACTTTTGTTGATGAGCATTCGTAGCAACCTTAGATCTTTTAAGGGAGAATCATATTCTGACCTAGCAGTCAAAACTGAAATCAATTAAAAGAAGTTTTCTGATTTGATTTTAAAATGTGAAACTGATGTTTTGGTTACAACTAAGTGCAAACCAGTAAGACATAGATATAGACTGCCTTCAAAGCTATGGGTGTATTTATGCCCTCAATGATACTTCAGTTAGAAGTACCTTTCTAATCAGTAGCCATACTGTGAAATAAATATTTTAATACAGCAAAATGAAGTGGTTAAATAGGAAAATATAAATAATTATTATTTTCAGAACACTGAACTGTAATAACCATGAATCAAGCTCACATGTATGAATATGAAGCACTGTTGATTTAGGAAATCTAAGTTTTGGGCACTTATCATCTGTGCAGAAACTCCACAGACCTTATTCCTTATTGCCCTGGACCTTGGTTACTTCTTCAAAAAACAGATGACAGTAAAAAATACCAAACATGCAGTGTTCTAGCATGGTAGCTCTGCAGCTGTGGCTGTACAAAGATGTAGATAGAGAACCAGATTCTGACATTTGAAACTAAATAAAGATCTGTTCTATTGTTTTTCCACTGATTTAAATTTCCATTAAAGAAAAGGACATGACTGAAAAAATGATACTTTGAAGATTTATATCACCTAATGATTCAACATTATATTTCCATTACAAATGAATTGGAACATATTCAATTCCTTTTTAAAATGAAAGACCAAATGCAAAACTTCATTTGACTAGAATACATAATTACCTCTGAAATTTGGTCTTCAAATGTCTTCTAAAAGTACACAGTGAACTTTTAAAGAGATGCTTTGCATCTTGTGTTTTCTTACTGATTTGAGCACCTTCCCTATGGAGACAGGCTGAGAGAGTTGGGGCTGTTCAGTCTGGAGAAAAGAAGGCTCCAGGGCAACCTTACAGCAACTTTCCAGTGCCTGAAGAGGGCAAACGAGAAAGCCAGAAAGGGACTTTTCACAAGGACTTGTGATGATAGGAAGGAGGTAGTTTTGAGCTTGTGGAGGGCAGATTCAGACTGGATATAATAAAGAAATTTTTCACAGTGAGGGTGGTGAGACACAGGGAGGCTGCGATGGGAGGTTGTGAGTATCTCCTCCCTGGCAGTGTTCAAGGCCAGGTTGGAGGAGGCCTTGAGCAACCTAGTCTACTGGAAGGTGTCCTTGCCCACAGCAGTGGGGTTGAAACTAGATGATCTTGAAGGTCCTTTCCAACCTAAACCATTCTATGAATCCCTGAACCTATGATTTCAGCTGCATGAGTATGGAACATTGATCCACTGTGGAATCTTTTAAACTAGGTAAGGAATACAGTAAAACAACAACAACAACAAAATGTGTATTTCTGAGAAATTAGTTTGCTTTCAGCTCTTTAAAATGCACCAAATATTGTATTTTGTGCCTTTGAGAGAACCAGCACTAGGTCAAAAATGTAATGGGAACACATTTCTTGAATTTGAGTTATTCTGGAACCAGAAAGTTCACACAATTAAAATCCATTCTAAGAATCCTCCTACTTTGCAGGAGTTCCCTGCAAATAAAATTAAAAAGATTTCACAGAATCATAGAATGCTTTGGATTGGAAAGCATTTTAAAGACCATCTAGTTTCAACTTCCCTGCCATAAGCAGGGACACCTTCTACTGGATCAGGCTTCCCATCCAACCTGGTCTTGAACACTTCCAGAAACAAGGGATCCACAATTTTTCTGGGCAATCTGTTCCAGTGCCTCACAACCATTACAGTGAAGAATTTCTTCCTTATGTCTAATTTAAATCTACCTTCTTTCTGTTTACAGCCATTACCCCTTGTCCTATTACTACATGCCCTTGTAAAACACCCCTTTGCAAAAGTCCCTCATCCCAAGAACCATCTGTGCTGGTTTGAGGCTAATTGGAATATTTTAATGGAGAAAATTATATTATAGGCTGTGAAAAGGAAACAATGGTGATGCCTACTTCACTCATAGGCTTGCTGAGATGTTTAAGAAAGGAATACAAAACAAAGATAAGCCACCTGGGCAGACACTCTTGGGCGGTCTAGCTTCTGGCTTCCTCCTCTCTGCTGAGTAACCTCATTAACCACTTTCCTTCTAACCTCCCTGGCCAATCCTCCAAACTCATCCTGTGTGTAAGACAAACCTTGGGGAAAGGTATAGGGGTGGGGAGAAGGTGGAAGGGTGGTTGGGAGCCCCTCCTGGGGTCTCTGATTTCTGGGAGGGGTGTTGTGTTTCTGTATCACCTTTAACTTGTATATTTCTGTAAATATTCCTGTATATAGTGTATATCTCTGCTTGTATATTGTGCTAAGCTGTAAATAGAGCATCAGTCCTTAACTTCCAGCCAACTGAGTCTAGTCTGGGTCATTTTACAAAGTGTGTGGGGGGGTGGGGAACTCTCAAACCATCATACCATCTTATATTCTTCCTGTGTTTGTTTTACATATGTAAGTGCTGTTCCAAAGTTCAAGAAAAAAAGTTCTGATTTCTAATTAAGTGTATGTTGCATTTTCCCCACAATAAAACTCATTTATTGTATATTTATTAAAGTTCAAGGACTGCTTATACACTTCTTCATTTAGCAAAATTTGCTCATAGTATCACCCACGAGATCAGTGCAGTTCCACTTCTAAGTTTAGACAATGAGATTGTGCTGTGCTCTCTAACTCTTTTGACGTTTGATACATCAAATATCATGTAGCCTTCCAGGATCTGAAGGGGGCCTACAGGAAGGCTGGGGAGGGACTACTTACAAGGTCTTGTAATGAGAGGACGAGGGGCAATGAGCTTGAACTGGTAGAGGGGAGATTTAGACTGGATTTTAGGAAGTTCTTTGCAGTTAGGTTGGTGAGACACTGGCACAGGTTGCCCAGGGAGGTTGTGGCTGCTCCCTCCATGGATGTGTTCAAGGCCAGGTTGGAGGAGACCTTGAGTGACCTGTACTTGTGGGAGGTGTCCCTGCCTATGGCAGGGGGTTGGAACTAGATGATCCTTGAGGTCCCTTCCAACCTTACCATTCTATGATTCTATGATTTTACATACTAACAAAAGAAAAAGCATAGCCACAAGTTACATCAGCAAAGATAAAAGCCCCATAGTTTGTCAGAATTGTAAATCTATGTCTACATTTTTAAGCATACTAGCAGATAAAATGTTTAGGGTTTTGATCAGCACTGTATATGCTAAGGTACAACAAACGTTCAAATGGGGCAGGACACATGCAGATGCCTTAAATCCAGCTCCAGTTTTCAAATACTATCCAGGCTACTGAGTGTAACTTTAATTTTTAACTATGTACTATTTCCTGCTGTTGCCATCAGCATATCAATCAAGTGTATATTATTCTGGTTTGCTCATTTTATTAAAAGCAAATTCGGAGCACAATTGACTTTTCATTTGTTTAACAAGTGAAGAAATATTTACCCTGACAGCCATTTCATTGTAGAAATTCATCTTCATAATAAAATATGCTGTCTGTGAATCAAGGGGAAAAAAAAAAGAGGCATATATTTCAGTTACACAAAGACAGTGCTCCTATTTTTACATATAAAAGATAAGAATCTTTATACATAATACATAATAAGAGTTCTAGGCTTAGAGAGAATAAAATCAAACTTGGTATTGGAGAGATAGGCTTCCTAATACATAATGCAGGCTTAACCAGAAAAATCTATGGTAGTCAAACTAGGAGCTAATGGAGATATATGATCATAAAATGCTCTCCGCTGAGTTTGATAATCAATGGTGCTCTACTGAGAGTAGAATAACAAAGCAGAAATATTCACAACTGCTGGTGACACGTAGTATTGTATGATTTATTCACTGGGGTTCTTTTAGCCAAAACTCACAGAAACATAAAAGGAATTCATATTTCAAGACGTCTGGTTTAATGAAAAATTCAAAGAAATGCTGTCTTCAGTCGAAATCGTTCAAGGATACGGATGCAGTGATGGAGCAAAATTGTGCCTTCCAACCATCTGTACTAAATGTTATGTACTTAGCTGCCTCTCGAGTAATCCTTGGGAATTTTGTTTCATTTAATATTCATTTTAACATCATAAAATCATAAATACAATGATACTATGTTACAGTGAATCCCCTGGTATAGAAAACATTTCCTGAAGTCCTGGTTTCCTTCCAATAAAGTAGAATTCCTCTCATAGTGAACGAATCCCCTATTATACTAAGCAATCACTTGGCAGCATAGGTTATTTTAATGGATACATCACTTTAAACTAAGCTTTCACATCTGTTCCGCCCTCTAATTACAAATGCAAAATGAACATAATTCACAATTGTATCATAAAAAGTAAAATATAAGTACTTTGAATGCAAGAGTATGTCCTTTATTTAGCACAACGTGCAGCTTTTATGTGTTTCTCATGTTTTAGACACAAATCAAAGGCAAAAGTGCTTTCCCCTGATATAGTGATTTTCTCCCCCATGGCAAACAGGAATTCACTATAAAAGGGTTTCACTGTAATTAGTGTTATTTGAATTGCCTAGTCTGATCCAAAGCAAATTGTCTGTGGAGAGCAGCAGGACTGGATTATTTATCAACAGTCTGGGCAATTAAGAAACAGTTGGCTGCAATATGTTATTTACAAATGAACACAATGATGCTACTTCATTTTAAATTCTCTTTCTTCATTACATTAAGCAAGGCATAATTCCTGCAGTTTAATTAAGGTGCATTTTAAATGCTCACTTTAATATCATACCGATCTACTAATAATGGAAACAGTAGAAAAGATATTTCTTACATGAAAGAAAAATGCAGGACTGCTAAATTTCCAAAAAGTTTCACATATATATGTAGCTGTATACATATGCATGCTTATATATATTTGAGGGAATCTTCACCCCCAAGGTATGAATTAGAATAAATAATGGACTCCATCTCTCCTTTTGTCTCCATAAATGTTTTCTGAGTGGTATTAACCGCAGATGGCTAATACTGGAATGAAATAATGGTTGCCAGGTCTAAGTATATTCCTAAACTGTTTGATTAAATTGATACAATTTTACTTTGCAGCTCATTTTTCATTTATTTGGAAGGGAATGTTAGAATTGCCACACTACCAAATAGATAAAATAAATTTTTAATGTAAATTCCTAAGCTTTATCATCGGATTTCTGTCCCTCACTGATTAAACCAGACAACCTCACACATCTTTGTTTCTTCTTCTCACAGTTGAAGGCTGTAAGCACTTAGGTCTGAATCCATCCCATTTCACTGAAGACCCTAAACTGAAGACCTAACAACATTATGCTCTTTGAATCATCAATACTGAAAGAGAGTGGGACCATTTTCGCTCTGCGCTTGGCTGAAGAGCTCTGCAATTGCACCTCTGCTTGCTGTTTGTAGAGGTAGTCAATGGCAAATAGGGTCCTAACTTTCATACCTCACTTAGGTGTGAGAAATTCAGGCCTGCTCTCAATAAAAAAGGAAATTACATATTCCTCAAGGTTGTTCTAAATCATAAGTTGGCCAGATGCAGAACTGCTTGTATAACTGTCTTGCACCAAAGGCCAAAACCTGTGTCACTATCTCGGTTCTATTGCAGATGAATTTGCCCTCTCTTTTCTAATCCTATTCTAAACTAATATACAGTAATTCTGGTGTTACAAGTGATGGAGAATGTGTTCATCCCTATTCACAAAAGCATAGCCTTAATTTAGTGCTTAAACTCAAGTCTATTTTATATTCTCTCCCAGTAAATGAAAGATTCTTTCCTGAACTGGGGCCTTCTTGTTCAGATGTCTCCTTTCTAATGCCTAAGTGCCCATTGCATTCCCTTTCATTCTTTCATAGTCTGCCAGTTCCAAGGTCCCACTGTAAGGCTGACTCTCTGGGAAGAATGATTTGCCACCTCATACACATGCACCATATCCACTTCCAAACCATGAAGTCTTCGTACCTGTCTCTGATGTTAACATACAGATGTCCCTTCTGGTCTACTTTAAGTCTGTGTTTCCAAAACATATCTGAAGCCCTTTGTGTATAAACTGTTGCACTTATTTCTCCTATTCTGTTTAAAAACATATTTAGAGATGACCTACAAATGTGATCTGATTCTGATTAGCCTTTTTTTAACTGTAACCAGTTAATACAAAGGAGAAAGAAATGTTATTGCAAGTAAATTGAGAGAAGGAATCAACTCATGGTCTAAGTTGGGAATGGGCAATTTGTTGTTTTCTTCTAATAGAGCAAATATGCATTTGCCTAATTCATAGTGGTCTGGGACTACTTAAAACTGGTTACTGTGGTGAATCTGAACTATTTAGAGTTGTCTCAAAATACATCACTTAAAATATTCACTTTTTTCAACTTCATCTCCATTCAATGTAATGTGAAAATAAGGCTATCATGCATGCCCACTTCATATAATAATGAAATATTAAAATTCCTTTTTCTTTAACAAGTGACATCTTGACATGGAGAGATGTTGCAAAAAGAAACAGTGATGTACAGTTTTATTCATGTTCTGGTGTTTCCTATTTTCCTGTAGATCACACAAGACTTTCAGAATGCAGTACAATCCCTCTAACTGAGTTATTACAAAAGCTGCCAGGGTGCAGTTCTTAATTTTAGCTTCAGATTAATACTAGGAAACAAAGCTTTACACCAAAGTATCTCTATTCAGAACAGAGTCATACAGTGTTAGTCATATAAACCCCACCAAAAGGGTTTTTTAACTTAACATATTTTAACAATCAAAGGAAGAGGTGCTAGGAGTAACAAATTAAATACTAGTAGTGATGCACATATGGACAACCAATCTGATGAGCGCCTCAGCCTTTGTTATTTTCCGCATCAGTACCACTCACATTTCACAATTTTGAATATAATCATTAAAATGATTTATTATCAAGTAATCATGGGTATTTTGTGCATATGCTTTGCCTTGTTTGCTGGCAGCAGATACCAATCCAATCATTATCAGTGGACAAATTTTGAAGTGACTAATTTTTTTTGTATTTAAAGAACTATCATGTTTAATGTATCGTGTTTCATAATCAGGAGTCGCTAAAACAGTTATTAGCAAGAGTTCAAAACAAACATTAACTGACCCTTTAACTTAAAAGATGCATTAAGCTGATAATTTTTTTTTTCTCTTTAAAATATTCCAAATTCAGTCATGAACTGAACATAGGGACAATGAACATACAGAATTAACGTTAACTTCATATTGAAGTCCACATCAAAACATATAATACTGAACATAGTGGTCTAAAGGGAGAAAAAGGTGCCCTTGTATCTGGTACTTGTACAGCTTCCAGGTTAGCTTCCAATCAAGTCATCCTATTGAGCCATTTTTAGTCAGAGACACCAAGCATGAGGGGAAAAAGGTGGGTTGCTATGCCAATTGCTGTACAGTTCATGAGCTTGTTGATAAGATTCTGTTTGTCTAGAGCCTTGGCTAATATTGGGTAAGTACTGGAATCCAGAACTTGTGGTCTAATTTAGAATGTGTGTACTCAATGTTGGTTTGCACAATTTTTTTGTCCTACATTATTTCATAGACTTCATAGATTTGGCAGGGCCTTGTCATTTATGTCTATTCAGAACCTGTCTCAGCATGGTTGTGACAGGAAATCTGTGCTAATTTGTAATTGTCTTAAAATGTAGCTGTGAAGTTTGCTTTTTAAGAAGAGAGGGCAAAAGAAGAAAAAAGTAATAAAGAAATGAGGTAAAATACCTCAAATTTCACAAATACATGGAAAACTGAGGTTGGCAAAGACCTCTGGAGTTCCAAACCACTGCTCAAAGTAGGATCAGTTAGAAGTAGTTGTGCCTTGTTCAGTTGGGTTTTGAGTATCTGCAAGGATGGAGACTCCATAAGCACAACTTGAAATCTTTGTGCAACTCATTCCAGTATTTGACCACCCTCACAGTAAAATTTCCTGTGTTGCAGTTTGTGTCCCCTGCTTCTCATTCTATCACTGGGCACCAATTCCAAATGCCATTGTAGGTTAGTTTTCTGGGAAGAATTTTCTTGCCATCTCCCCTATAAGGTACCACTCAGAATGGTGCAATGGACAGTGGGCACAGTGGTGATGTGTTCATTTTGTAGCTTCAGTGGGCACCACTGGTTTTACAACTTTTACATATAAAAATAAATTTCTGAAGTGACATAATTCTGTTTAAAATAGGAAACTGATTACTACCAACAACAACAAAATCACATTTGAACACATGGTGGCAAAAAAGATGGCTCCTTGCAATTTGAGAGAATTGAAAAATACATAAAATGGCCACCATCAGGTCTTTGTCCTGCTTCAGGCCTCTCAAAGACCTAACAGAGGCCAAAAGCTGACATGGTTCTTATTCTCATCTTGAAAAGCAGAGAAAGACATAAATCACCTGAAAGTGAAATTCACCACTCCATAATGTTTTAACTTTGAAACAATTTAGAATCGGAGGGGATGTAATGAGATGTCTTTACCTAAAACATTGCCTGAAGCATATTTAAGCCATCCATGATAACCATTGTCTAACATGCTCTTAAAAATGTGCAGTAAAGGGAGTTCTACAGAATCTTTTGGCAGTACATGTCCATGTTTCATATGAACCTGTTTTTTTCCTTCTCTTTTCCCAGTGGCTGCACGGATCCTTTCTTTTCATTAACAAATTTTAATATACATTAACATTATCATGTTTTTCTTCTTCTGCAGAAGCTTTGCTGGATTAAACAAATCTTCTTTAAACTCAGGGTCGATATTGAACTGAAGTCACTCTCGTTATTTTGAAGTGGAACCCAATCTAACCATGAAGATAAGTGCCGTGTATTCAGAAGTTAGAGGTTTAGAAGATGGACTGAAAAATATAGCCTGAAAGGATGACTCCTAACTTATTAGTTAAGCCAGGTAAGTTTGAAGAGAGAAAATCTTTACTTAGATTACTGATAGGCTTGGGGAAAAACTGACAAGCCTTCAGGCACACGAATCCTGCTACTGGAAAACACATTTTAGCAGGTGTGGACTTTAGCTTGTAATGCACAAGCTGTTATGGCTCATTTCTTTTGCTTCTACTTGACTTGTCTCTTTTGACTGAAACATAACAATTTAACTTTAACAAAATTAATCAAGAATAAATGACCAAGTTTAAAAATATTGTAGAATATTGACTTAGCTTGTTAAATTTGTGAAATAAACTACATATTAAAAACTCAAATTGCTTTATGTTAAAGGCAAACCAGTTTCTTCTTAATCTCCTAAACCTGCTAACAGAGGATTTAGCTTGTGTGCTATCATAGACTTCTGCTATCTTCAAGTCTATCAAGGGAATTAGATTGACTGTGATCTGCTGTGTGCCTTAAGGCAAAACCTCAAATGCTTCAAGGTTCATTAAGCAAGAAATTTAAACCACTAAAACATAGAAGAGCAACGTGTAGACACAGTGGCTTAATATATTTTCAGAATTAGAAGTTCTGCCAGGAAAAAAAAAAAAACAAAACTTGTAAAGCTCCAATTCTGCAATTAGCATCATGCAGGCAGGCTTCTGCATGAACAGATCTCATTGCTGGTTTGGAGACATACTCCAGAGCTGAAAACACTTAAACACTGACTTGACTGCTATGAGTAGGCTTACAGAAATTAATGGTGCCTTTCATCACAGTAAAGTTAAGTATGTGCTGTTTAACATCTTTGTCAGTGACATGGACAGAGGAATCAGCGCGCCCTCAGCAAGTTTGCAGATGACACCAAGTTGTGTGGCACAGTCAACTTGCTAGAGGGCAGGGATCAATCCAGAGGGACCTGGACAGGCTGGAGAGGTGGGCCCAAGCCAACCTCATGAAATTCAACAAGGCCAAGTGTAAGGTTCTGCATCTGGGTAGGTACAATCCCAAGCACAAATACAGGATGGATGATGAATGGCTCAGAGCAGCCCTGAGGAAAAGGACCTGGTGGTCTGGGTTGACGAAAAGCTCAATATGAGCCTGCAGTGTGAGTGCAGCCCAGATAGCAACTGAGTGTTGGGCTGCATCAANATATAAAGAATCGAGCTGAGCTTTTTAATTCCAACAGGAGTGAATGAACATACTACAGTATATTACTTCGAATCTATTCTATAAGTAACCAAACAAATTTTTCAAAACTAGCTTTTTACCGCTACAATTTTTCTGAAGTATCTTCTGCTTTGATAGCCTCTCCACCACTTCTGTATAGTGATCACCATTTTGGTCAGGTATCTGAAATGAAATATATTAATGATTATTTTTAGATTTTACAAGATAACTTTATTTTTTCTTAATACTAAAAATAACACATAGTGTACTTCAAACACAGACACTACAAATGTATTTTATACATGTATAAACACATTCATACACATAAACACTTATAAACAGTGAAGGTGGTGAGACACTGGCACAGGTTGCCCAGGGAGGTTGTGGCTGCTCCCTCCCTGGAGGTGTTCAAGGCCAGGTTAGAAGAGGCCTTGAGTGACCTGTACTTGTGGGACGTGTCCCTGCCTATGGCAGGGGGTTGGAACTAGATGATCCTTGAGGTCCCTTCCAACCTTACCATTCTATGATTCTATGACCCTTTTCATTAACAAATTTTAATATATATTAACATTATCATGTTTTTCGTCTTCTGCAGAAGCTTTTCTAGATTAAACAAATCATCCTTAAACTCAGGGTCTATGATTCTATGAATATTTATACATGCACATAATACTTTCATTCTGGAAAAAAAACAGGAACTTCTGCAAACTTACCTATATGCTATTCAGCTGTCATTACAAAGGTTTAATGAAATAACCTTACATACATAATTTGTAAGATACCTGATTGCATTTTCATGAACGTTTTTAACCAACATATATGACAAGTTCAGTGCAAAAAGTTTCACAGCCTTACAGTTTTTAAATATTTGACAAAATTCACAGATATCTGGAATTCTTATATTACTTTTCCTCTTTTATTAACTTACACCTAGCTTAATTGAAGCAGATTTTTACTATGCCTTCATTGTACATACTTTATTATGCTACTAAAATTTCTGCATTTGATGTCTCACATCAATTTTGCAGAAAATAACGTAATCATTACTTTGGGGCTGCCTAGAAACAGTTCTGTAAGGGAGCATTCTTACCACCTAACTAGGGACATCAAGTTTAGAAGTCTTGCAGTACAGCTAGAATCACTCAGTGGAGGCAGTATTTTCCAGCAGGTAGTTCAGAGGGCTTAAATGAGAGGGTAATTCAGAGTATTTCAAAGTGGCTATACTGAGCCTGTGCTCATAAATCAGATGCCATATCCGCCTTTGGAAAAAGGATACTGAGCAGGATCACTGTACACAGTTGCAGATAAATCCTCCTCTATGCTTAGCTGATTTAGCTCTTCTTACATAGAATCATAGAGTCATAGAATAGTAAGGTTGGAAGGGACCTCAAGGATCATCTGGTTCCAACCCCCTGCCATAGGCAGGGACACCTCCCACTAGCACAGGTCACTCAAGGCCTCCTCCAACCTGGCCTTGGACACCTCCAGAGAGGGAGCAGCCACAACCTCCCTGGGCAACCTGTGCCAGTGCCTCACCACCCTCACTGCAAACAACTTCCTCCTAACATCCAGTTTCAATCTCCCCTCTGCCAGTTTAAACCCATTGCCACTCATCCTGTCATTACAAGACCTTGTCAATAGTCCCTCCCCAGCCTTCCTGTAGGCCCTTTTCAGATAATGGAAGACTACTATAAGGTCTCCTCGAAGCCTTCTCTTCTCCAGGCTGCAGAGCCCCAACTCTTGTAGCCTGTCCTCATAGCAGAGCTGCTCCAGCCCTCTGAGCATCTTTGTGGCCCTCCTCTGGACCCACTCCAACACTTCCATGTCCTTCCTGTGCTGGGGGCTCCAGAATGCTCATTATAATTACATTGTGCTTCATACATTGGTCATTACAAATACAGATGTGCACGGGGAGGGACATTTTCCTGCAGAACAGACTGACAAAGACTCTTGGGTTTTCAAGTTTCTCTTGCAGCATGCTGTTGTTACTCATGTGATGGAAAGAGAGAGGCACTAATGAGTCCTCTTAGGGGCTTTGTCATGCCAAGATTTCTTAAACAATACTGTGCATCTATTCTGAAGATGGATTATTTGGATTATTTCCATGCTACAGATTAGCATCATGCCATTGTAATAGTACAAAGTTCTGGAAAAAAAAATTATTACAGTGCACAATAATTTTAATTCTATTTAAAAGCAAAATTTTTTCCCCCAAAAAATGTTCCCATTTTATTAAAATCAAGTAATACCTTGTGAAACTTTGGGAAAAAACACTAGGACTGCACAATAGGCTTAACATACTACCTCAGATAGGCTCGAACTCTGCATCCTCGAAACCAGCTCTGGATTTTGACAGCTGCTTTGTACTCTCTTCTCCTGTTTTCATCTGCATATCTGAAAATATAAAAAGTAGTAATACTTGTCAGCACAGAAATTTAGTGGCAAAGCAGAAAAAAAACTTCTTAGTATGTCTCATGGTTGCGGTTTGTGATGGTTTTCATCAGTTTTCTCACTTCTTCATATGGTTAAATAATAGTGCAGAACAGTGTCATCTATATTAGATGCATATTATGAAGATAACAAAGAGTATTGGAACTTACAGATGATGCAAGGTTTGGGAAACTGTACTTCTTATTCCCATACAATACTGAATCACAGAATCAGAGACTATTGTTGGATGGAAGAAACCTGCAAGACTGTCCAGCCCAACCTTCAACCCAGCACAGCAGGGTCAACACTAAACCATGTCACTAAGCACCAGGTCCACACACCATTTAGACACCTCCAGGGATGGCAACTCCATCACTTGCCTTAGGAAGACTATTACAAAATTTGACAACTCAGTGAACAAATATTTCCCAGTATCCAGCCTAAACCTCCCATGGTGTAGCCTGCATCCATTTTTTCTAGTCCTGTCATCTACTACTAGGGAGAAGAGGTTGGTCCCCTTCCAGCTCCAAGTCCTTCTCAGATAGCTGCAGAGAGCAATGCGGTCTTTTCTCAGCACCCCTATCCACCCAAGACTGAAATACCCCAGCTTCCTCAGCCACTTCTTTAAGGACATGTGCTCTAGGCCCTTCATGAGCCACAACCACCACTCCCTAGACAAGTCCCATGTTCCCCCTACAGCGAGTGGCCCAGAACTAAACATAGTACTAGAGGTGTGGCCCCACCAGTGCACAGCACAGGGGGAACACCACTTCCCTATTCCTGCTGGCCACAATGTCCCTAATACAAGCCTGGATGCCACTGTCCTTCTCAGCTGCCTGGGCACATTGCTGACTCATATCCAGTCGACTGTCAACCAATACATGAATGTGCTGGTTTGAGGCTAATTGGAGTATTTTAATGGAGAAAATTATATTACAAGCTGAGAAAAGGAAACAATGGTGAGGTCTGCTTCACTCATAGCCTTGCTGAGACGTTTAAGTACTCAACACATAGATAAGTCAGTGTCTGGGGTGGTGTCTTGGGCGGTCTAGCTTCTAG
>WBNM01007148.1:0-17366 GCA_013399055.1 Ramphastos sulfuratus
CAGGGCTAAAGGGGTGAACAAGAAGGTTCACCTTTAGCTTTGGTTCCTAGGATAATTTTAATTTTCTCTAATTCTTTTCCTGAAAGACAACATAGTTTTGCAGACAAAAATCCCCCAACAACCCACACAATATTTCAAAATTAACTTAATTCCTTTTTTTTTTTTTTCCTCACACTTTAAGTAATGCAATTTTGGCTATTTATTGTTTATCATATCATTAAATTTCTTTACTTGTCTACTGGCTTGTGATTTGCAAGGTATATGCAATTGCCAATCAGTTTTCCAAATGATCTACCTGTTGTATTACCTGAGTACAGGACTGAATATCTCAATTTGAAGAAGCAACCATATATACCATAGGTACTCTAGAGAAAACATCTGGGCATCTGAAAAAGATACATCTGAGCACTAAAAGATACCTACATCCCTTTTCCTTGAAAAACCTCCACATTACTAATTACTTTAAGTGGTTCCTAATGCTGTTTCTATTATTTCAGGCTAAAGCCTATCCCTCTGATACATTTTTTGCTACCTTTAGATCTATCTTCATAAATGCCATGCGACCTACCTAATATCTTTAAGTTCCTTAAAACTAAACTATTTAAATTCCTTAAAGCTAAATATTTTAAAATTCCTTAAAACTAAGCATTCAATGCATATTTCTTCTACACCTTAATATTTTACTTCCCTGTTCAAACACTATCACGTATTTTTCAGTTCTCCTAGGTATCTCAAGGTGTTAATGATTTGGGTGGGACAATTCACACTTAGCTGCAGCTTTTCAGCCCCTCCCACAGACGCGCGGGGAGCAAACCTAAACCCGAATTTCGCTTTAACAAAACAAAATATCAAACAGACTTCTCACGCTTAACGTTGCCCGATGAGCTGCACTCCTTTTCTCCACCAATTTCAATACAGCAAAATAGTTGCAAAGTTGCAACTTGAATGGGCCAAGCGGGAGGTTCCCCAAGCGGCTTCCCCTCCGACCCCTTTTTTTTTTCTCCCAAGGTGACAAAACCAGGGTGACTCTTTAAGAACTTAACACCACAATTACAACAATTAGTATGAAAAGGCACTCAAACGCCAGACTCTGCGGTACCACATTCAACCAGCACACCCTGTACCTATTTAGCAATTGTGTCTTTGAACCCATCTACAAAATTTTAAATTGGTTCGTTGGGACCTTGCTTTATCGAAGTGAAAAGAAAGCGTAGGCTTGTTTAAATCTGGGACTTGACTTAATGGCTGCTGAGTAAGTTCGTTACTTAAATAAAGTGTCCTCATGCTGCCCTCTGCCTGAGCGGGGCCAGCTTGGCTTTCCCTGCCTCTATTCCCTTCAGCCGCTCCTTGTCCCCCACGGCGGTAGTGCGGGCGGGCAGCAGGACAGGCAAGCGGGCAGCAGGACAAGCGGGCAGCGCCGACCCTTTCCCCCAGCCAGAGCGCACGGTCCGGGGGTCCTATCCTGTCGCACAGCAACGACAGCAGCCGCAGCGGGGTCAACGGCACCACCGCCTTCATCTCCACGTAAACAAGCAGCCGGGTAAGATGATGTGAGCCTGGCTGCTGCTCCTCCCTGCTCCGCCGGCCGCTCCGGGACCAATGCAGCCAGTCTGGGCCAGGCAAGTTCGCAGCCCTGCGGACGGTACAGACCCACGGCAGCCGCCGGCCGGGAGCCAGCCACGGGCATGGCCGAGTAAACGCACAGTCACAGCCTCAAGCCGCAACGGAACGGAGGGTCGGGGGGGACAGAAGAGTCGGACCCTGGAAAGGTAGAGCAGGAGCAGCAAACAAACACAGACCATCCACATATGCTTTCCAGTCCCGAGAACAGCCCCACGACACTAAAAAGAGATTCGTAGCGGGTGCCGAGGGCTGTGGCACAGCCATTCCTTTCGCTCCTGCTGTAGGACAGGCAGGAGCAGCCGGGGCGGCAGCCTTACAATCTTAACCGCCAGCATGGTGTGAGCAAAAGCTCTCTAGATCGAACTAGGCATGCACTGACCACTGGTCATGGACTGACCACTACTACAGTCCCCAGCTGCTCACCTCTCTTGAAACCGCAGAGGTGGTGAAAATGTCCCATGACAAAACAGCTCTCTGGTCTGCTGTATTTTAATTAGCTTAGGTGGGCTTTTTGCTACTGTCCACTTGCTTCCTCAGCAAAGGCTCAGAGTTTGGCTTACTTGCCTAAGCATACATCAGTTACTGCCAGTTGAGATGCCCTCAGTTTTCCCTGTGCTCCACTTGCTGCTTCAGTAGTGCATGAGCCATTTGTGTCCTGCTCACTGGTCCCCACAGGTGTCTCGGATGTCATATGGGGGACTTCATACCTGTGTTTAGGTAGCTGAATTGAGCCCTAGGCATCTGTTATGCCTTATAGAAGCACAAGAATGGAAACTTGGAAGTTGTATCATTTGGGACTTGGCCCTGGTGAGTAACCCATAGTCTCTGGGAAGGGAATTCAGATAGCTGCAACTCTGAAATCTCATTGCTGGAGACTTCTGCAGAACCATTGAAGGCAGCACATGTAGCCCTGCCTGCTCATGTGGAGGAAAAAAGAGTTCTAATTAGGTGTGACTTAACCACAGTGAGTTAGTGTCCCGTAAGTAGAGTTTTACTGGATTTGTGGAAAGCATATTCAAAATGGAAGGGTTTGGAAATACAGGTTACTTATTTGTATTCTGTAATGAGAAATACTATACTTTTCCATTTTAGTTATCTAAGATATCAGGGGAAAAGGAGTGAGCTGGAAACTCTGTCTTGCTATTACACTGTTCTAATCTTCACACTTCAGAAAAAAATAGTTTTAAAAGGTATTTTAAAAAATACCTTTAACTTTTTTTTCCCCTGACAAGCTGAGAAATACTTAACTCTTTAACACCGCTGTTCTCAAATGCTGCTTTGTTAACTACTGACCCCTCAATTGTACTAAACTAAAATAAATTATGAATCAGGTCTTATGTAACACTCAAGCACACAAAATTCAGTCACTTTGGCCCCTTCCCTGGAAGTGTTCAAGGCCAAGTTGGATGAGGTCTTGAGCAACTTGGTCTGGAGGAAGGTGTCCCTGCCCATGGCAGGGGAGTTGGAACTAGACATCTTTAAGGTCTCTTCCAACCCAAACTATTCTACTATTCCAGAAGTCTCAGAAATTCTTCCTGTTGACTATATTTGTTTATAAAAATGACTGGTCTCAAATAGTTATGCAAATGTTTATTTGAAACTTAAAGATGACTGTGAGGTTCTTAAAATACCACATCTGAACTAAAATACTCATCCAATTAATAAAATAGTAGTACCTTGTGTTCTGTTCACTAAGGAATCCTTTTGATTCTTGGTGAAAATAGATCAGACTCCTTTGTCAAGATCCTCTTTTTCTGACCCTCTTGCAGCACTGGAGAATGCACTGTGCTCGTATCCTTCCTCAGGACACAGCCAGACCTGGTTCTGCAGTACTGTTAAAACCTCAGCATTATTGGAGCTTCTGGAACACCTGGACCATAGCTCCATTAGAGGAAAGCCCAATAAAGCCACTCCAGCTTGAGTTTACAAGATAGGATGTTAAATGGCACCTTGCTTTTAGTGGACGTGCAGAAATAAGCTGAAGGTCCCTCAGTACTTTGTGTAACTCACTGGCAATATTTCGTGGAGGACTCTGGCTTCTAGCAAAAAGGTTCTGTTCAACTGGGCTTGATGTAAACAGATCCCTCCACAATTGTTGTCAACATTTAAGCAAATTACACAGAAGTTCCTTGGTTCACTGCTGTACCACTGGTGCAAGTTCCAGGAGTGGTAGTTTCTCACCCTTTACATCAAATGATTCCTTCTGAAATCACTTAGAAGGCTGGATTATGTTCTCAAACTGGAAGTGAAAGTGATCACACCAGTATCTATATGACACAGCTAGAAATATCTCAAAGCTAGTTCAACATGGTATTGTTTCTACATAGTGAGGCGCACATCTTACCTACATGCAGACTTGCCTTTACATTTGAAGTCAAGTGTCGCTGGAGGCAGTAGCTGAGTGCATGCAAAGCTGCAGTGTGGTCACCAATTGTGCTTTTCCTGCTAATTACAGGAGGCAAAGGTGAATTCTCCACACCCCACTTGAGGAGGGAGGGGTGGGATGCAGGAGGAGTGGTTCACCAGTGATATCCCTCTTTAACGTGTGCCAAATCCGTAATGAAAATGCGCTTGAAAAAAAGGGGTTCCTTTGCATCATGGGGTGTGTTAGGAAGCACTGCTGGTGGACTTTGCAGTGCTCAAAACCAGCTGTGTCATGCCAAAATCAAACCTGCACTGCTGTAATGGCTGCTACCTCTGACTCAGCTCCATCAGCAGGATGGAATTTCTTGGGTCATCACCTATTGCTTGGTTGGTAATTACCTATCTGCGGTAATCTGGCTACCTCAAGGCACATTACTTGCACTTTCCACTCATTCTGAGAAAATACTTCGTTTCACTGATTTCAGCAAAGTATGTCCCTGCCTCTCAGTAAAAGGCTCACTTAAAAGCAACTGCCAATACTTTCCAGAATAACGGTATTGCTACTATTCTGCAGAGTGCTGCTGCTTTTACTCCCCAGTACCCAGACTGGAAGCAAGACCTCTGGTCAAAAGCCTGTTAATCAGGCAGGCAATGACCTCCTCTGTGATACTGCCTGTCCTTAGAAACAGAGGTCACTTGAACACCAATTGACTGTGTGTAAGCAGGCATGATTCTCCTCATTTAAGTGGAAGGCATGTGTATTACAGCACTGAGAAATGTGTCCCTGAAGTTCACCCAGCCACTGCAGAAGTGAAGTTCTGCCTACCAACAGAATGAGTACCAACAGAATCTTCTCACTGCATTGACCTGGAGACGCCACATGCAGGTTTTTCAAAACTAAAGGTAAAAACCTGGTAATATGAGTTCGAAGGTGTCTTTAATGGGAACACAAAGCAGTGTTTAGAGGCACATTAAGGCACGGTGAAATGGTGCTTTGGTGTTGCTTGCCCATAATAATTCAATTCCCCAGAAAAACCAGCAGATGTTGAGTCCTTGATTTAAATTAATTCTGCCCAGATGAATGTACTATCCTCTACTGAAATATGTGACATTAAGCACCTTTGACAGGTTTTTAGCAGGTGTTTAGCACGAAAAATAGATCATTTGAGAGAGAGTAAATCCAGTGTGGTGTGCTTAGTGTCTATCCAGCATTAGTGTTTTCAAGCCCACAAGAGCTTCACTTAGGAGGGCTGCAGCTGTATGCAATGCTCCAGCATGCTTCCATCTGCTCCGATTTGCAACTTTGCTTATATCAAAGACACTAAGGGTGTATAATGCCCTGCTGGAGTCAATCACAAAACTCACATTGGCTTTAACAGAAACAAGATGTGAACCTAAATCTTCTGTAAAACTGGCAAACACAATGGGGTACAAACCTGAAGCCCAGAGCTGTACACTTTTTCTCCATCAGCATGGCAACTGCAAGATAAGTTGGTAGCTACAAAAAAAACTGTAGATAGGCAAATTATTTTTTTTTAACGACTAGAAAATAAAATCTTTACTCTGTTATTGAGGTTATTATAAAGATCTATGAGTTATGCCTGTGGAGTGGAAAAAATGCATTTCTTGATTATCTAGTGTTTAGCAGTAGATTAACATTAAACCCTGTTTTACTATCATTCTCTCTCTCTCTCAGTCAAACCTATAGTATTATTTCTGTTGCAATAAAATGGTTTTCATCAAAGCAAATATAGCCAGAACAAGAGGAGGGGCACGTACTGGTCCAGAACCAGTATCTTCCACACAAAAAATCCCAGTCCTTAATTCAGCTGTAAGATTTATGGGGAATGAAATCATGTGTGATATCAAAGCAGTGCCATATGGTAGGCTATAGCATCTGTCTATAAAATGATACTTATTGAAAAAATCATTACCAAATACCTCTTTTTTTACTACCCACTGTATTTAACCTGTTGCCAGCCAAAAGCACTATTTCTTCTCTGTACATTTAGTTATACTCTTACCACTTTTTTTTCATTGAACATCTAAATCTGCAGGCTACTGATAATTCAGCAATTAACTTTATTGTTTAAATAATTTAAATGAAAATAGTGTCATATTTAGCTCAGTCTCTTGAGAGATCTGACTCACAGAATCAATAAAGAAGCCAGTGTTATTTCTGATGCCAAGAGGTGATTTCCTCTTGTGAGAGGGTTGGGATGCTTTTTTTCTGATTTATAAATAAGTTGATATGGAAGCATCTATTACAGATTGCACCTGCCTGCTGTTCCAGTAAAGGCAGATACCATTTCCTATTGCTTACAATAATAAACACTGAATTTTATATTCCTGCAAATAAAACAAACAAACAAAACAAACAAAACAAACAAACAAAAAACCCAACAAAACAACCAAAACCTTATATAATGTCTGCTACAATGTGAGTTATCTAAGGATTTTCTAAATACGAGTATTGACATAGAAAAATGTTTTTCTGTGGAGACTATTTAAGTGACAGCAATTCGAATGCTGTTTTGGCTACAAACTCGTTAGTGAGGGTTTGTAGGCTATGGTGTGTCTGCATTGTGTAAAAAAAGCCACGCACATGCATTTAGCTACCTGTAAGCCAGTGTGGTCTGTATGCAGCTGTACCAGCTGGCAGGCCTGCTCACACTAGATCAAACATTGTTAACACTGTGCAGACTACGTAGGACAAGTATGTAGGATCCTACGCTGCAGGACAAGTCAGAGAACTACCAAGGTCCCCTGTACTGATGAAATACTCTCAGTGTGAGTTTAAGACTTGTAAATTCTTTTGGTGTTTTTTTAAAATTCTTTGCATGACTTACAGCCTATTTATTTGTTGTAGCAAAGTTGTACTAGCAAGGGAGCCGTAAGCCCTTGAATGTACTCGTAAATGTTTCCTCAGCTTGAACTGATGTTTGCTGTGCTTCCAGATTACCAATGCCTGAAACAAACTCCAGGCTCAGCCACTTTGACTTAGGTCCTTTAAGTACAGCCCAAAGACAGGAAAGTCTAAATTTTCCTTTGTGTTTCATCAGCATGGGGGTGAGTGTCTATAAAAACTCTACAAGAAGTTGAGCACCTGTTATTTGAGTTCAAGAAACTCTCTTCTCCAATGCTTTTGTTGATTTCAATAAGATTTTTGTCCTGAAGTACTCCATACTTAAACACCATTCTGTCAATATATTTGGTTTTGGACCTCTGTCAGTTTAATCCTTAAGAAAATAATTTCGTAAGATTTATCTTCAGCAATAACAAGTTTGTGGATTTTTTTGTTTTGTTGGTTTTTGGCTTTTGTTTTGGGTTGGGTTATTTGGTTTTGTTTTGTTAGATTCATGCTTTTGTTACTTAGAGAAGAGGATGAGATGGACCCTTTGAACATCTGTTCTTTGGACACAAAACAGGACATTGCAGAGCAGCTGCAAGGGAAGTAATCTTATTCTGCCATTTCCAGGGGTAACAGTGATTGACAGAGCTTTTTGAACCTTTCACCTTGGCTCTGCAGTCATGGGAAAAGAGGATCAGTGGTGAGGGTGTTCTTGTGTCTGATGCACGAATCTTTTGATGATTTGTCCTAAAATCTCTGCACTAATGTGAACAGCTGGGGTTCTGCCAATGGCTGAACACAACTTCTGGTCTCAAAAAAGCTACACAGAATTAAAAGTGGAAATTCAGCAATAAAATTCTCTGAGAATGTAGTCACATTCCCTTTGTCCAAACAATTCCAAACACAAGAAAAAAGCTTTAAACTGCTTATAAAGAAAATGTGAAACTTTTTATATTATCATTAATGAAAAACGTATTTCATCACTGCATATTTTTTTAAATACAGTAAGAAAATGGTATAGCTCTAGTCAGCTTAAAGGGCATTTAATAGACATGATTTAGGTGCATCTGATGATGTTACAGTGAAGAAGCCAATAAAGAGGGTGTGTCCTGGACAAGTCAATAGACACTGTATTGGTAATACTGTGAAAGGTCCTCAGGAAGCACCTCATCTCTATCTCCTTCAGTACCACTGATCTGGCTGTGCTCTGTGGAGGCAGTTGGTGTGCCTGGACTGGGCAAATGGTCTATTTGCCCCCATTTTTTAAATGAGGAATATGAGGAGAAACGATGGGCTGCTCACAATGGCACAATAAAAGAAGCTGTGAGATGAAGTTCTCTGGTAATCTGCCTCTCTAGCAGCAATGATCTGTTCTGCAACTTTAACTTACATTGCCACAGAAATGTGGGTTCTTTTGAACAACACAAGTAATCTCAGTCTTTAGCTGAATACAGTTAATTTACTAGGTTAAGACATAACTTTTATGTGTTTTTTTTTCTCAAAAATGCTGTGGCTGAAATAAGAATTTTCCATTACATTTAATCTAGCAAAATGAAGATGTTTATGTAAGTTTAATTTTTCCCATTCTGTGCACCGACTAGCAGAAAATAAACTATAGCCAGGTTTTTGTATACATTACACCAACATAAAATGTACTGCCAGTCCTGCAACTTGGTCCCAAACCACAGCTAGCTGTGCCTGCTACCTTCCTCAGCTTGTAGCAGTGACTTTGAAATATAGCAGCATTACAAGTGATCATAAGAGGCCATGTTGTCTGTGGCTGTATGAACTGTGTTAGTGCGAATAAGGCTCAGTGATTCAGTAATAAGGTATATAATAAACATTATCATTCATCTGCTCAGTGATGTGTGCCTTAGTCAGGCAACTGTAAATAAAGGAGTTTTTCTTCCTATTTTCAGGCTCTCAATCCAAAGGGTCAGGCCAGGACCACAGGCTTTCCTGGACTGCACTCATGATTTTGAGAGGCAAATTTTGTATCTTCAGGTGTTGCCTGCCTTTTTCATAGGTCATGCCTTCCGATGATGGAAGCTGGATTCTCTATGAAAATCCACTCCTTTCTGGATGAAGCAAGTTTACATTGTAAGCCTCAAAGTGTGGAAAGCTCCTCTAATGTCCAAGTGCAGACTTTCGCTGAACAAAAGAGCCTGCACTGCAGGCACTGTTAAACTGATAACGACTGCAACAAACCAGCTACTTCAATCAACTACTCTCTTGCCTGGAATAGTTCAACCTGTTTTATTTACTAAACAGTAAACCTTAAGAGTAAATATAACACTTATTTCTAGCTGTTTGTATTTGTCTTTGCTTTGGCAATGTGGTCTCTGCTTTGGCAATGTTATTGTGCCTCTAGAAATAACTGGCTGGATAGAACTGCTGCTTCCCAAGGAGTTTATGCAGACCTCAGCTGACATGGTTGTTCTTGTTAGGAGCCAAAAGAGATGAAGAGTTCTCATTTTTCCTTTCCATGCATGAAGGTGGTGGTGTTTTAGAGAAGACTGTTGAGTATCATGTGTCTACTCCACATACTTCAGGAATTTGGTACTCAGTTGCCTGTTTGACACAAAGTGGTCACTTGGGAAATTAGAAGTGCCAGAAAAGTGGAAGAAATCTTAGCCTAATAGCCCCAGACATGCTTAAAAGGGGAAAGGGAAGAGCATATACAATCATCTGAAACACCAGGGAAATCATCCTCTTTCTAATTGGTATTTCCGTTAAGCTCAGGGTGAAGTGAAAAGTTAGCTCAGGCTACACACCTAAGAAAACCCAGGGCGTGGAACAAATAATCGTAACTTGCCCTGCAATAAACTGATAAAAAAGTATTTTTCTCCCAAGGAAGTGTGAGAAACGAAGTCACTCTAAAATTTAAGTCTAACAGGTTTATTATAAAGGCAAACAGCGCTGAGTGCGTAGCAAGTAATGCGATTGCTGGACGCACAAACTAACAGCAGATAATAATGCTTAGATAGGATAAGGACTAGATACCATTGTATTAGCTTTGTACATATTCATGAATATACTTTTACATTTTCTAACCACTACCCCTAACCCCTTTAGCCCCACCCGAGTTCATTTGCTAAGAGTGGCAGCTGGGCTTCTTTACCACACGAACTTGCCCTCTTGTCTGTTCTTTAAACACCAGAGGAGCCTCCTGGCTCCTCCTGGCTTCATTACATCACCTCACCTTCAGCCAAGGACACCCCTGGCACTCCTAACACCATGGCTGCCTTGTTATTTTTCTGACTTGGTCTTATGAATACCTTATTGTACGAAAGCCACATCTCCATGTATCACAGAGGCACTCCACAGCGAGACCGATTTGCTTGCGAAGCGTCCGGGTCGCTTCCCATGCGGTGAACTTGGTGTGAACACGAGGAAAAGACTTCCTGTTACGTAATGTTGATGTTCTTGAGGCGTCAGGTGGTTTGTAAGCATCCTTTCAGGATTCCAAGACGAGCGCTAGATTTATCTTTACTCAGTTTAGAGGCTTTCTGGTGCCTGCTGTAGCAAGCTGGCTGCTCCGAGCGGCGGACCCCGGAGAGCCTCGGCGCCCAGCGCTCTGTGCCCGGTGGCCGAAGGGGCTCGCTGCTCGCCGGGGCGCACGCTGCTCGACAGGCGAACAAAGGAGCCGCCAGATCTACCACGAACAGGTTCTCTGCACACCCTAGTGTGGGAAACTTTCTCGGTGTTACCACTAGAATTCTCCTAAAGGAGAGAGAGCCCTCGGCTGAAGGGGACAAAGCAGCGCCAGGGGAGAGGCACGGGCCGAAAAAACCCAGAGGGGACTGGAACGAAAACGATGGGAAGCGCCACCCGCTTCTTCCACGCAGCACGGGGCTCCCGGGTGTTGGGACACCGCGGCGAAAGTCCGCAGGCCGCGGCGGGGCGAGGAGCACAGCGCTCGCTCTGCGGTGAACGACCTGGCCCTGCGCCACCGGGAGCGCACGGCCCGCCCCGGGCCGCCCTACCTGCACGCAGCTGCCAGCCCCTACCGCCGAGCCGCCCCGGGGCCGGTGCACAAGTAGGGAGGGAGGGAAGCAGTGGGGGCGGTTGTTTAACGCTTTCCCCGCTGGGCGGCTCGGGAAGCGGCCGAGGCGGCCCCGTGAGGCGCTGCGTCTCGTGCCCGGGCGGTGAGGGGTGGCGCAGGGCGGGGGGCGCGGGAGCCGCTCCCTCCTTGCCCAGCCCGGCCCGGCCCGGCCCAGCCGGAGCGGTGGCAGGAGAAGGGCGAGGAGAGCAGATATGGCGGCCAACATGTACAGAGTGGGAGGTATGTGGGGATGCAGCACCGCCCGCTTGGTGCCGGGGGGTCCCGCGCACGGCAGCGGAGATGGGGCCTGCCCGGGAGGCCTGAGGATCCAAAGAGGCAAATTAGTCGCCTTTGCGCCCGCGGCCGCCGCCATGCTCCTGCAGGGCCGCTGGGCCCTCGCGGGGTGGAGGGAAAGGGCGCAGGTTCCTCCCCCAGCAGCCGGCTTTCTCCCTAGGAAGGGTGGCGCTGCCTGCCCGCGGGAGGCTGGGGGCAGTGCCGCCGCTTTCCTGGCCCTCGCCGTGGCGCGGGCCGGGCACGGCCTCCCGCCGCGCCTCGCCTCGCCTCGCCTCCTTTGTTGGTGAGAGGCGAAGGGGCTGCCTGGCGAGTTCCTGGCCCCTCCGCTCGCCAGGCCAGCGCGCTGCACCGTCGCGTGCCCGCTTACCGGGGGCGGCCTGCCGGGGCCATGCGCCCCCAGGTCGGGAGCCGCCTCGGGCTGGAAGCAGCGGGCAGTGTGGCGCGGGCAGCAGGTTCCTCTCAGTGCCGGTCCCGAGCGCCCCTTTCCGCCCTTCAACGGGGGAGTTTCTCCGCGCTTTTCTTAAACCACTTGGGGTAAAGTAACCGGGGATTTCTGTCAGCTCTCTTGCTTACAGACGAGCCCCCTGGCGAGTGCTTGGTACTGCATGGAGTGGGGCACTTCGGCAGTAAAAAAGAAAACCCGTGACGAAGGTGCCTTTTCCCACTCCTAGCCCAATGAAATAGCCACTGGTGACTTTCCGCTGCCCTGCCTAGGGAGTGGACATAGCTGTGTGCCAGCGCCGTGGCTCAGTGCACCGCTCGAGTTAGGTGTTTAGTAGTTGGTGCTCAGAAAGGTTTGTTTCCTCCTGCTCTCGCCTCGACAGCCTGAGCTCGGAAGATATAAGGGAATGAGTTACAGTAGTTTGAATTTCTTTTCTGCTTCTGTTTGAAATACGCTGAATTGTCCACCTGTCTATTTCTTTGTCAGGGTGTTTAGACTAAATTCATGAACTCTTACTCATGATAATCCTTGTTAGAGCAGTGCTGAAATCTGGGTAGGGTTTGTTTTCTAGGTCATCAGTTCCATTTTTTTCGTTGTAATCTTAATAAGCAATTGTGAACAATCTCGGGAGATCGTGGTTGGTCTTTACAACTGAGCGAGCAAGCTACCGGAGACTTTGACTGTAATGTAGACTCAAACCACTGTGGAAGAGTTTGATACATCATCATGGTCCCCCCACCTGATAAAGTGTTTTGTTTTTTTTTTTTTGTTTTTCAATTTTGCTTGTTACTGAAGTCAGATATCAAATGTAAGGTGAGGTTACCATTTGGTGGGTGCTTTTTTGTTTGATGAAAATGAATTTGAGAAAACTTGAGAAAATGCATGTCAATTATTTGTATGTTACAATTATTTTTATGGGAGCAGCTTTAAGGATGTGAGCAAACCTCCATACTCTATGGAAATATATTTAATGTTAATGATGCTTTTAAGAGATTTCGTCCTGAAGAAACCTTGCTAACCTTGTGACCATTGCTGCTTAATGCAGCTTGCATGTTCTCGAACAGAGACAACAGCAAAACCAAGTGTCATAAAATGTTCATTACTTGTTTGGAGAACTGTATTACTGTAGCACCTGATGATGTCACGTAGCATATCTTGCAGAAATGTTTATCTCTGTAATATAAAAACTTACTGCTGTGTTCAGTTGTTAAGTCTTCCCTAACTGATTGTGAGAAACTGCTGCTTTTAAATCAAGATTTATGAAGTACATGCATTACTGACTAGCTTCAGCACAAGAAATTTATTGTAGCATGACTGTTACAGCACATGTAGTGCAGTTATACCAGTAATTTAGAAACAAATTATGTTAAATCTCAGTATAGAAATAGTTTACTGTCTTAATGTTTATTAAGACATCTCATCTTTTTAACAGATTCTGTGTTTAGGAGAAAATCTTTGCACTAATAATGATACACCTCTTACGTATTACTTTTGTGTTTCAGTATCTTTACTACTTTTTATTGCAGATTACGTTTATTTTGAAAATTCTTCCAGCAATCCATATCTCATTAGGAGAATTGAAGAACTTAACAAGGTACACAAGTATCTTCAAAATTTTTCCTTAGTCTTTGACAACAGTCAGTGCACTTTTCAAAACCTGAGAATGATTTCCATCCCATAAAATTTCTAGTGTACTAAAATTTGGTGGTGGTTTGTTTTGTTGGTTTTATTTGTTTGTTTGTTTTAAACTTTATTGAGATTTACAATGTGTTTTGTGTATGTTTCAGTTACTGAAATGTTGCTATGTGATATCTTGTAATTGTGGCCTGTTACCTAAGTCAACACCCAGCTGATTGTTCCTGGTGAGCAGGAGTATTGTGCTGTAAAAGCTTCAAACCAAATCTCAATGCTTGTAGAAATGAATGAATTTAATTGTGTATGACACTGAATCCATCTGGAGTGTTAAAGGTTGTGTAATGTGCCTGCTTTTGGATGTATGTATAAAGAGTTAGGTATCAGTGAGACTTTGCAGTGATCAAATAACAGTAGGTGACTCTGGCAGATGTTTATTGTTCTGCTTATTGGCAGCTGCAAATGAGAAGAGGCTGTTGTGCAGAGAGGCTGTATTATCTCTCTTTATTTTGAGTGTATTTTTTATGAAGAATGGAGGCATTTCTCTGCATTTTTCTTCATTGTTGTACTGCTAAGAGCCATGTGTGATTTTAATTTCTTTTTATTGTGGCATGTTTTCAACAGTCCATCAAACAATATTAAAACTTACTGATACATTGTGTCAAAAGCTAATGACCACAATGCTACGTAATGCAGTGATAAGGAATTTTTCCTGCGGTTAAAAAATAGATTAAAAAATTGGTTACCGGAAATGGTTTTCTTCTTCTTAAGGAAGAATACATTACTCTGTAGTAGACATCAACCACGTTACCTGTTAGTGCTCTCCAACACAGCATTTACAGAACTTGTGCATGGCAAATAGTTTTTGGCTTTTATTGGAAAAGAGTATTTTGTTATTTACAGTAATTGAAGTGATTCCAATCATGACCTGAATGTAATGTTTCTTATCTTTGAACAACATTGCTATAATTTAATCTTGCTTACAGATGGGAGATCGGAGTCTTGTATTGATTTTTCTCTTTTGTTAAAGAGAGTTTTGAGGATATAGTCCAGATACCTTAATTGTGAATTATGTGCTTTCATGTTAAAAGTATGGAGCAAGCACAGAGATATTATGCATGTATGTAATAAAATGCATTTGTAATTGCTTTACCAGAGATAAGATGCTTGCCTTTGGTGAGAAACAACCAAAATGTGGTATTTTTCAGTGCCATATCTCAAGTTTTAAATCAGCAACTCCAAGTAATGAACCAGTTCTGTACTTTTCATATCAAGAAAGAGGATACAGTTCTTCAGATATTAGTAGATTCTTTACAGGGATCATGCTCTTTAGTCTGATGATGTAATGAGTCACAAAAGCAAAGATGAACTAAACAATTTTTCTGTCTTGGGGGCTGCAGTGAATTTTCAAATAAAATGTATTACATTAAATACAATTCCAAAAAATTACCAGAGTACTTTGAAATGTGCATTTCTGTCTAAAGATGAGTTGCAAAGAAATGTTCAACAACATGTAGTATTTCTGAAGTAGTTTTGTGTTAACATGATGGTGGCATTACATCTCTAAACCAGCTGATAAATTCTTAAGACTAATAAATTACAGTCACTACTGTTATGTGATCCAAAATTCATATTGGCCTGTGTCTGGAAGTTACTGCTTATTTGAGTAACTGTTGATTTCAGCCTGACTGATCATGTGAGAACTACTATTACAGCAGGGCATTTAATTTGTATTACTCAGCTGAGGAAGGGTGTATTCTGATTGGCTTTACCTTTCTTTTGTAGACTGCCAGTGGAAACGTGGAAGCAAAGGTGGTGTGTTTTTACAGGCGAAGAGATATTTCCAACAGCCTTATAATACTTGCAGATAAGCATGCTAGTAAGTAGATTGCACAGGGCATTTTTCCTCTTTCTGTCACAGCCTGTTCAGTTTATACAGCTACTTAGAACTGCATTTCTTTGGCATGTGGAATATATATTTATATTAAGCCTTAATTAATATCCAGGTAGAGGCTTAGCATTATCTAATACTGACCCTGGTCCTAATAGTTGATTCTAGGACTTAAGCTGTATTAAAGCGATTGAAAGTCTTAATTGGAGGAAAAAAAAATAATCTGAAAGATACAACTATACTTTTTATATCAAATAGAAATCTTAGACACAAATTGATTTACGCTTAAGACTTTAAGGATTTCATTTTGCTTTTTTTGAGCTAGACATAAAGGCATATTACTTACTGTAAAGATTGAAAATTACCATTGGGACTGAAAAAAATCACTGGAGTTTGTAAAGTAGTGTTATTTGCTTGTATGCTAAACATAGATGTTAATCAGTATACTAGTAGCAAGTGTCATCTCACCCTTTTTTTTTGGTGTGGTTTTTTTTTTTTTTTCCTAACAGTAACAGGTAGTAGTAGGGAAAAAAGTTCCATTTTCATAATGAACTTTTTGTGATAGCTGCTATTTGGTCTACACCCAAAGCAGAATATTAATTAAAAGTAAAATTCTGAATATGAAACCAGAACCTAAAAAACCTGAAAGTTTTGAGAAAATAATTATTTGCAAAATACTGCACTCTCGATTGTAAATAATTGAAGTGTTACATATGTCAACGTCTGGTAAGTTTTTTGCTATATACTGCTGCGTAACATTTTGATTATAAATAATACTTCAGTTCCTAAAATTTGTATGTGAATAAGTGAGGTAGTGATTATAAATCTCTGTTTTCTAAATTAACGCTATGAATCTCTGTTAAAAATGTAACCAAATGCTACATTTTGTGTGCAAATATATTGTGGCATAATTAGGTGCTTGCAATTTATCTTAACGTTAAAGTCTGATTATTTTACTTCTTACAAGTACCAAATGTGAAGAGAAACAGACAGCTTTTGGCTTTTATTGTATTCTTTCATTGGTCCTAGGAACATGGAGGTGATTTGAGTATGTAATGTAAAGTACTAGCTTGTATCTAAACATCTCCCTTGTGTTCTAAACCACTGACATATTTAAATGTTTTTCTAATATTGTTATTATTATTGATAGCCTATTTTGTGGTAGCCTCCCCCCACAATCATTAGTCTCCTTAGTTCTTCCATGTGAAATTTAAAGAAACAGAGTTTTCAGTGAGCTTCACTAAGCTTTACAGCACTTTTTTTTGTTTTGTTTTTAAATAGAAGGGATAGGGAAGGCTGAGAGGGATTAAATATTTTACTGGGAATACCGTTTTTTATCTTTTTTCATTTGGTGTTTAAAGCATTAATCTTGTAAATTTTATATTGTTGGCTTATTTTTTAGGTAAAGGTGTGTTAGTTCTGTGGGCATCATTCAGTCTGGAGAAGTCAATAAGTTTCTTTTCTAAGTTTCAGCTTGCCAT
Organism: Ramphastos sulfuratus; assembly: GCA_013399055.1. Classification (NCBI taxonomy): domain Eukaryota; kingdom Metazoa; phylum Chordata; class Aves; order Piciformes; family Ramphastidae; genus Ramphastos; species Ramphastos sulfuratus. The sequence goes on from WBNM01007148.1 coordinate 16,624, forward strand.
TTTATCAGCACTTTGATATCAATGACTCATTGATGGTCTGTTGCTCTTCCTCTGTAGCAGATGAGGGCTTTGTTGGTGTCAGTAGAAATACCATGGAATCTTCCATCATGTTTTCTTTATTGAGATTCTCTTGCTGTTTTCTAGTGAAAAAACGTAAATGTAATTTATGTGATCTTTAGGATGCCTCTGTCTTACAGGTTGTAAGTCTTCTAACCCAGTGTTCTTATAGATTAAGTTTCTCTGTATATAATGTTTTCTTGCTGACCAGCCTGGAATCTGTACATCAAAATAATTCTTGTTACAGTAACAAGGACAGCATGTAGTGTGGGATTGCTGCTTGGATCTTCCTGCAACTCATACAGAAGACATAGTGAAATGTCAAATCAATTTAAATGTTTTGATTCTGGGAGACTACATTGTTCTGTTTAAAAATATGATTTATGTAAACAAAATATTTGTATATTTATGAACAGAATTTTTTACATAGCTGAACATTGATGCTTCATTGCTTTTACCTGGTTTATTATAAAGTAAATGCTAAATGGTGCAAGGTTTCTACAGAGTGGAAATTCTAGTTCAGTCACAGGTTACTCCACGGTATGTGTGTAGAGAAGTCTTTTAAGTATAAGATCTGCTTGATCTTTTCATAGAATCATAGAATGGTAAGGTTGGAAGGGACCTTAAAGCTCATCCAGTTCCAACCCCCTGCCACAGGCAGGGACACCTCCCACTAGTACAGGTCA
>WBNM01007148.1:17484-29300 GCA_013399055.1 Ramphastos sulfuratus
TTGGAAGGGACCTTAAAGCTCATCCAGTTCCAACCCCTTGCCGTAGGCAGGGACACCTCCCGCTAGTACAGGTCACTCAAGGCCTCCTCCAACCTGGCCTTGAACACCTCCAGGGAGGGAGCAGCCACAACCTCCCTGGGCAACCTGTGCCAGTCTCTCACCACCCTCACTGGAAAGAACTTCCTCCTAGCATCCAGTTTCAATCTCCCCTCTGCCAGTTCAAACCCATTGCCCCTTGTCCTGGCATTACAAGACCTTGTCAATAGTCCCTCCCCAGCCTTCCTGGAGCCCCCTTCAGATACTGGAAGGCCACTCCAAGGTCTCCTGGAAGCCTTCTCTTCTCCAGGCTGCAGAGCCCCAACTCTCTCAGCCTGTCCTCATAGCAGAGCTGCTGCAGCCCTCTCAGCATCTTTGTGGCCTCCTCTGGACCCACTCCAGCAGTTCCATATCCTTCCTGTTCCGGGGGATCCAGAACTACTTTGTAATATCATTTTATATTGCTGGCAGTATTTTGGTTTTTTTTCTGTTACGATAGGCAAAACTTTCCTGAGTAATGCACTTTGAATATTTTGGCAGGGGGGGGTTAGTTTTTTTGGGGTGACATTCAATTAATGAAGGTTCCATTTTGTATTATAGGTATGGTCCAATTTAATGAGAAAGTAGTTTCGTAAGAAAGTAGTTTGGAACTTTGTTTTTAAAGTTTCAAGAACTTGAAAAAGCTTCAAAACATTTCTAACCCATATTTGTGAAAAACTGAATGAAGTTTTACATCGTAACTGGTAAAGAGCCAACATACTGTTGGGAGTGCATTGTTTTTCGAGTTGTCTTCAAAAAAAGTCCAGGATATATAAAGAAATTGGTGGAGAAAACCAGAGCTTTCCTCTGGCCTGAAATATTAGAAATAGTTGTGCACAGAGGAGTTCCCTTGATTTCAAAACATCTGACACTAATCTGTGAGGAAATTGCATTTGTTTTTGTTTTTGGGGTTTTTTGTGCTTCTGGTGGAAATTGCTGAGCATTTTAATTTGTCTACCACCATTGTATGATGTCATTCTAGATCTGGGAGTATTCTGTAAGCTGACTGTAGGCACTGAAGTCCAGGTTTTTGAAATGTTTTATGGGCCCTCAAAGACACGACGTTTCCACCCTCCTCTGATTTCTGTTAGTATAAAATAGTAACAGAGCTCTATAAAATAGAATTTATGAAAAGGCCAGCTTGAAAGCCAAAACAAAGTACTGGTCAGGACCAACTGCTTCATCCTTTACAGCCTCCTGAATGTAGTTAGGGAGTTCTGTTGGAAGTGTTAACACTCAGCAGGATTAAGGTTGTAGCTGTTACCCTAGGATCACTGTGACAGACTAACTTCTTTCTTCATGCAGTGAAGCAAGGCTTACTTTATGGGGAAAGAGGGAAAAGAGAGAAACAGGAGACAGCAGGCTGTACAAGAGCTATTGCAACAGGTGACTGAAGCACTTAAGGTCTTAGAATCATAGAATTATTTCAGTTGGAAAAGATTTCTGAGTCATTGAGTCCAACTGTTGACCCAACACCACCATGGCCATTAAACCATGTCCTGAATTGCCATGTCTACAGTTTTTGAACTGCTCCAGATATGAAAACTCTACCATCTCCTTGGGCAGCCTGTTCCAATGCCTGACCTCTCAGTAAAGAAATTTTTCCTAATGTCTAACCTAAACCTCCCCTAGTGCAACTTGAGGCCATTCCATTTTGTTCTTTCACCTGGTACTAGGGAGAGGAGACCATTCCCCACCTTGCTGCAACCTCCTTTCAGGTAGTTGTGGAGAGTAATAAGGTCTCCCCTTGGTCTTCTCTTCTTCAGACTAAGCAACCCCAGTTCTCACTGCTGCTTGTCATGAGACTTGTTCTCCAGACCCTTCACCAGCTTTGTAGCCTTTCTCTGGACATGCTCCAGCACCTCAATGTCCTTACAGTGAGGGGCTCAAAATTGAATACAGTATTTGAGGTGCAGCCTCACCAGTGCTGAATATTACTTTGCATGTATGTGAGCATCATAGTAAGTGTCAAACACTCCAGAAGTGTCTAAGAGAATGAAGCTGTTAACATGCCCTCTGGTTTTTTGGAAAGCATTTTATTTCAGTAGTGTAGCAGGTAGCAGAGAAAATGGCAAGAAAATGGAATTCACTTGAGAGATACAATTTAATATATTGAATAGCTATACAGATTACAATGTAATGCTCCCAAAGATACACAAAACTGAAATGTGATTTCCTATTGTACATCATCAGGTTTTCTTAATATATGGTTGCTCTTGAATAGTGGTATTCTTAATAATTCCAGAGAAACCATGAGGATTTTTCTTCCCTCTTTAGTGACTGAAGAAATGTGACTTTGAAAGTTTAATTTTTTTAGTATTTTTATCAAGTGCGCATAGAACTAATACAGGAGTGGGCCATTCAGATATTCGGTATAGGAGAAAAATATTATGTGTGTGTAGACCCCAGCAGTTCATTAAAGAACTCCAGAATAAAATGCCTACAGAGGATAACTTTGTGTTCTTTAGTGTTCTTTTCTTAGTCGCATATTTGATGTGGCAAAATTCAACATGTTTCTAATCTACTATTACTGAGTTATTTTTGTCTGATCAGATGATAACCAAAAGTTTTGTGTTTGGCTTTTGGCATGGGTTTGTTGTTGTTGTGGTTCTTTTTCATCATAGTAGTTCTTGCACATCAAACTAAAAAGCTGTTACTTGGACAGGATACATTTCTTTGATCATGATCCTTTTCCTGAAAATCACTCTAAGGGGAGGGACTTTTTCCTGTTACTTAATACAAATCGTATAATGTTTTAGCATAGAAAGTATCTTTTGACTGGAAATTTTGTTTGAAATGTTAAATGGCGTTTGGTTTGGGTGCCATTAGTTCTCTCAAATGCCTGCTGTCCCCACAGCCTGTGTTTAGGTAAAAGCATCTTTGGTCAAATGAATGAGAGAGACAAATTCCATTCCATTCCACATTCTAATGCATATAAAATGCTTATATTGTTGTCTTCTACATATAATTTCCAGAGAATAAAGTAAGACAGTTGTTCTTGCTTTACTGGTGGTGCTAGTAGAGATTCACATCAATGCTAAAGATGCTGAGAGGCACAGTGAGTTCTTACTTATTCTTTCAAGGGAATTGAAGTTTAAGCAGCTGCCTGTTTAGCAGGTGGTCTTTTGAATGAAAAAAAAAGATTATTGTATTGCATTGGTCTTGGTACAGATAAACCTTTTGGATATAATTTATGGTCATTTGGGTGCAGTGAAAAGAAGTCTCTAGAGCTTGAGAGTTCAAACAGTAATGTGTAAGTGTAGTGACTTTGGGAAGAATTTGTGAGATTATAGGCAATTTTGTAACTGCATTTGCAGAGGAGGCCTCTTTCCTGCTTCCTGTTAGCATTACTTTGTGATGAAGGATACCATTGCTCTGGATATTCAATAGGGGAAGGAGCTAAGGAGTGGAAAGGCAGAATTGGAAATCGGGAATAGGAGAACAAATCTCTTGGAGCACTTGTGAGGAAGAAGGCAGCTTGGCTGCTAGATACACCTGAGGAGTGGGTGATCAGACTTGTGTAACTGGTCCAGTCAGATACTACCTTCTTAATCTCAAGGCTGCTGTAAATATAAATTAGTGCTTATTTGCAGCTTAGTGTCCCTGGCTCTGTCATCTGTGTCAACCAATCCTGCCTGCCTGGTGAATACCCAAAAATTAGGAGAAAATTATTTTTGACCTCACATTTGACGTCTTTGAGGAAGATGAAAGCCTTTCAAAAGTCAATGTCAGTGAGCAAGACATCAGAAGGCTCTTGGGTTTGCATCAAAGATAGTGGTGAGACAAAGCCAGGAAAGTTTAGGAGAATGTCTGTTTTGCTTGAAACTTGGAATTCTATCTATTATATTCACAGTCAAGTAACAGAGGCATCTAAACTAAGGCCTAAGGAATTCAAGTATGTTAGGTTGCTTTTGGGGATCCTGAAGTCTGTGATGTGGGTGAGGCACACCCTAGGATGACCATTTAAGAATGGTACAGATAACAGATTCTTTAATCAGAGACAGTAGCTTTTATGCTAAGGTATTTTATATTGGTGCCACTATCATTGTTGCTGAATTGAGCTTGAGGAATAGGCTGCTTTTTTTGTGAACGTGACATTTTTGATCTTCTGAGACAAGGGAACATCAAGTATTCCTTCTTTTACCTAAGAGAATGTCTTCAGTTCTTATTTATTTAGAGAGGAAGAAAAATTCAGAACTTGCTGAAACAGAGCAGGTCCTAAATTATATCCTTATCACCAAGGAGAAACGTATCTCAGGGCTTCCAGTTATCCTTTTCAAGGGCGCTTTGGGTAGTCTCATAAAATTATGCGATTTATTCATCTGACTTTTGTCCAAGAGCTGCATACTTGTGGATTTTACTTATTTTTTTCCCCTCAACAGTAAGAGCAATAAAAAAGCAGTAATGAGGAGCTCTTTGCTTCTAACAATATCTGAGTCTTTTTTTTGTGAATGGCATTTTAGAATGAGGAGTTAACTGTAGTGTATGTTGTCTCCTTAACAAGTTTACTGTCAGCTCTAAATACCTTTTGGAATTATTAACTGCTGTGGGCCTTCAAACTCCACTTGTGATGCAAAATGACTTGTTACATTGTGAATGTTAATGATCTCCTCTTAATGGATGAATGGATTTCCAGGTTCCCTAATTTTAGCAGTTCTTATCTCTGATGGATATGCATTATTTATTTTTTTCTCACCTGAGCATGTGTGATCTGTTTTTCTGTATGCAGGATTTTGCATGTATAAAAATGTTGTCTAGTCTGTGTGGTTTGAATAAATGCATCTGATTACTTTGCATAACAAAACTAGCTTTACCTTTTGACTTTTGAAAACTGGATTTATAATGTTGGGCAGCAATACCTAGGTAATTATTTCACTTTTAAAAAACTAAATATTATTTTCTGAATGTGTAATTTAAGAGGCTTTAACACATTGCTGCCAATCTCTGTGACTGTAAAAACAAAACCAAGCTAAAACCGGATCCAGGTTAATTGCCCAAATTTGTTGTGGAGGGTGGAAAGCTGCAGAATACCAGATCATATTTATACTTAAAACCATTTTAATAAATACCTGAAATTCAGCTTTCTTGGTTGGTTGGTTTGTCTTAATTGCTAGAATTGTTTAGTCTGTTTCCTCAGTAGGCAGGAACTCATTGGAGTGGCACTTTCATGAGCTCTACTTGCAAAGTAAATGTTTGCATTTGAGATTTTGGTAGGAGATAGAATTCACAGAAAGCTTCCAGAGCATTGTGTGCTCTCTGCTTCCCCTGTGTTCCTTAGGATCCCATTCCCCATGATCAAGTTCAAAGCCATGTATCAGTGTTACTATACTTCTTGTTCTGGGCTTGTTTTGATTAGTGGAAAATGTGTAACTGTTACCTCTCAGCTGCCAACTTTCTTGGCTCTTTAATGGTTGTCGGTTGGTCAGAGCAGCCATCCCACACTCTTTGCTTGCTAACTTCCAAAATACTAGTAACATTTAAACTGATTATTGGTGACAGTTTTTTCCAGTAAAGATGTTTCACACCACTTCTCTACTCTCAGATGTTTCTACCTTTTTTGCTTTTTCTTTGTTTTTTAATTCTCAACTTGTAATTTTTAATTACTCTTCCCACATTTAACTCTATTTAACTCTGTTGAATGTGGCTTGCACAAAAAAAAAAAAACCTATTCAGGCTCAAAGTTACCATTTCTGTTGAGTCTGACATGCCCAAACCACATGGAGTATCAGAGTGGGTGGTTGTGCTACTTGTTAATATGATTTCTCTGTTTGAGCAATATTTTTTTCACCTAAGCTATTGTTTGTAATCCCGTCTGAGCAAGAGGAGATCTGTAGTGTGAACTTGCTTCATTTCTGATTTTGATGTTCTATACTCACGTGGAAGAGGTAATTCCTCTGTGCAAAACAAGTTTTAGTGGTAAAAAGTGCAGGGCTGTTTTGTTTGGGTGTTTTTGTAAAAATCTGTTTTACATTATTAAATTCATAAAAGACTTAGGAGATCTGAGTAGTTTATTTTGACTGTTGCCCACTGTCTACATACAAAACCTTTTTGCTGTACTAGTGGGAGGTGTCCCTGCCTATGGCAAGGGGTTGGAAATAGCTGATCCTTGAGGTCCCTTCCAGCCATTCTGTGATTGTATGATTTATCGGAGTGTATAAAATGCCTTCTCCGTGCGGGTGGCATGGTTGCTGGGTGATGCACAGAGGGCCTTTGTAAGTACATGTGCATTTTCTGATGGTACAACAGGTTAAGCATCTAGGAAAAACCAGCCCATTTTTGATATGCTGAGTTGTCATTTGTCTGGTTTTGTTTTTGTGAAGGATTTCAGCAGTGCTGTATGCAGCACTGAAGAGAGTAATGTTTCAGTTTCCTGTATTAACAGTGCAGCCTTGTTTTGGCTTAAACCAGCACAGAAATCGTTAGTGTTGGCAGGGTCAGTGACCTGTAATCCAGTCCTATAGGGTACTGTGGCCATTTGTAATGTCATAGTTCCTTCAGGCCAGATCCTTTGACTGATACTGCTGTCATCAGTGAAATCCTACTGAGAATAATGGCACCAGAGCCTCAAGGGGCCAAGGACTCAGTTTCCTAGGATCACAGAAACATTCCAGTTGGGAAAGACCCTCAGGATCACCAAGTCCAACCAATATCCCTACACTACAAGAAAAAGGGATTTGGTATATGGACAGCTTTTCTATTTATACTTGTCTTCAAAGGGTGACTAACTTCATATACTTCTATAATGTTCTTCCCTTTTTTAATATCTTAAATTTTTTTTTCTTGATAAGAGAAAAAAAATCCAGGGCCAGAACACTGAATATTAAACATGTCTGAAGTGAATACATGATAGATTTGTTTTTTTAAGTTTTGCTTGATAAAATACCAAACATGGTATTTGAATGTGTTGTCTAGAGAACAGAGTACTGAGAGCAGGAGAAAAACTCCATTGATTTCCTTTAGTTCCATTGATTAAAAAACCACAACCAACCAACCAACTCCATCAAAAAAACCCACTAGACAACACCTCTCCCAACCAACCAAAAAAACTCAAAACACCACCAAAAGACCCCTAAATGGCATGTGTATTCAAGATTTGACTAGCTAATACAATGTGATGTTTATTCTTGTGGGTTTTGGCTTTCGCCCGCCCCCCCCCCCCACTAGTGTGGGAATTAATAGATTAAAAAAAAAACTTGTAATTCAAAGTGATACATATCTCTTTACACTTTTCTCAGTTCATGTGTCTAGTTCCCATTAAATAGACTCTTAAGATTTCTGTACATGAATCAGTGAAATAATGTACCCTGAAAGATAACTGTCTAGCATAGTTGAGATGGAAAAAAAAATAGGTTTTAAGTCTTACCCAGAGCATTGGAATGGATGCACTCCTTTTCCTGCTTCTCTTGTCAGTTCTGTGAACAGAAAAACACCATGCTGGTATTCAGCAGAGATTATCTGGGATAACATTTTTCTAATTTTAAAAGTCTTGCTTTTATGTGTTAGGGTTAAGTTTACTTGAGTATAGGATATACAAATTCTTACATTTCTTTCCCCCTACCTACTCTCCTTTCTGCAAAAAAACCCAAACAAACTCTAGCTCTGTGGAAGAAGGTGCTGTAGAAGATAACTAAATTGTGTTTTATAAGCAGAATCATATGCCATTCTGAGAAGGGACAGGAAGATGCTTGTCCAGTCTGTGCCTTTTCACCTCTGCCAACAAATTTTGAAAATCTTTTTAGCTATTCTTGAAGATGTGAATTGTACATTAGAAAAGCTTCTCCACAGCTCTGTAGTTTTCGTTACGGTGAAAGAAGATGCCAGTGTAGATCTTAAATGTGGACTCCGAGTTCTTTGAGAAAACTTTAATGAGATTTTTGGTGTGCTTAATTCTCTATGTGATATATTTAATATAAAAAAAATACCTTTTTTTTTAAGAAGAGGCAACTATATATCTTGTTATCAAGCTAGATCAGGCACACTTTTGTTGCCTGTTCTAAAGGAAAAAAATCGTCTTGTAATAACATATGAATGGGAGGCTTGTATGGAAATGAGGAAAATCCAAGTGATGGGAAAAGTTAACAGAATCAGTCTTGTGAAAATGGAAGGTACAAATCTCCTTTTCTCCAAATGAGGTCTGACAATTATTCATGCAGGCTGCATGGCATTGTTGTAGACAAGCCTTATTTCTAAGAGTCAGGTGATGGGTTTAAAAAAAAGCCTACTTCTTGGGTAGTGTCAGATTCCCTATGGGCACTTTTGCTGTGTGAGCCAGCCTGGATTTGAGGGTAAACTAAAACTTTTCACTTAATTTCCTACCACAAATCTAAATGTATTTACACTGGAAAAATTACTAATTGACTTCTGATTCAGCTGATGAGCTGGGTACCAATAATTGGACATTGGAACTGTTTGTCAGATTGCAAATAGCTGTGCCTGTGGCACAACCTATTTGAAGCAGCACTATACAAGACTGTTGCTTCACACATCCTTTAGCAGGTTGCTACAGTTCATACAGGTGCACACATTACAGGGCTCAAAAGGTGGTACTTTCTCATTTGAAAGAGTCTGGAAGAATATGTGATACACAAACTAGTGTACACTAGTGATACACTAGAGAGAAAAGGGAAAAGATTCTAGTTCAGATTTATGATACAGTGCTTTTCCTGTATGGCATTATTTTCATACTTCTGTGGAACGCTTTTCTTCTGCAGTGTGCTCACAGACTAGTTTGTGTTGCTGGATAACAGTGTTAAAAGACTAATGTGCTTATTGCATTTATTCATGTCATATTTAATTCCTTAAGATATATTTATTGATGTAGCACATTCATACTACTTAAAGGTAATCCTTCTCTGCCTTCCATCCATGAGCTCCTTCCTCTCAAAAGGGCTCCAAAACCAGTTACTTGAAAACCCATCCATTAAGCTTTGGAAGTCAGAGTTTTCTGTGCTAGTTTTCATGATATTTTTGGTATAGGCCTATGCTAAACATGAGAGAGTTACCCACTTGCTTTTAACTTACTGTTGTCCTGGGAATTCTTAATGGGATACAGAACTTGGAACTGCTCAAAGGCTTTTGCATGATTTTAGAATTTGTTGTTGTTTATTTATTACAGAATAGGTGTGGCATATTAGAGCTTAATGGTTGTACAGTGTAGTTGTTTCTTTGTTTTGTGACCTCAGCTGTGACACTTTTAAATGACTTGTAACCCCAGCAAGTTGTGCTTTAGATTTCTAATCCTATCTGACAGTAACAACAAATGCCAGATTGATGTTTTATATTCTAGGAGCCATCTGAACACTGTACTAACAGATGCAGTGTAAGTAAAGTTAATTGATTCAGTTCTGCTAACTGCTTTCTTAGTCAATGTGACAATATAACCACACATAGATGATTAAACTCATAAAGTTGATTGAACTGCATTGCTACCACACTAGGGGATTGTCCCAGGTTGGGAACNAGTTGCTACAACACTGTGTGGCAAGAAGCCTTGCTCAGATGAAGAGTTCTTGCTCACTGAAGAGTTCTTCATTCACCATCTGAATAGTTATTCAGAACGTTAGACTTAATGTTTATCTTTTGTACCTAATTTAGCAGGAAATAAATTTATTTCCTCTCCCCAAAGTCTACAGTTGTAGTTCTTAATGCTGTAGCATCTGATTGCCAAATGCTCACTTGATGTTTTTGCCACAGCCAGCTAGGTGAAGACAGACTTACAGCTGTCTTTTCTTTTGATGTATGTGGTAAACTTGCTGCTGCTCAGCATTCTCAGCTTTTTATCTGTAGGTTTTAAAATATGTTGATGGTACCTATTGATGTATCTAGTTTTGGGCTGAGCACAGAAGCAAAAAGCACACAGGAAGGAAAAAAACTTAGCAACTGTTCAGAATGCAAGGATTAGTCACATTCTTTGGATGGAAATTTAGACTGATCTAATAAAATTTTAAAGGGATTTTAACAAACTTAGTGAAACTGCCATAACTCCACAAACAGTGGTAGTGATTTAAGTCTCTCCATCTAAGATTGCATAAACTGGATGCAGCTGAGCTGTGGTTTCAGATTGGAAACAATTGAGTTTAAGGAGGAAGTTAATGCTCCTCAGTTTTCGGTTACACAGCTGGATTTAATCCAGTGCTGGTGCTTGCTGCTGTTGAAAGGAGTGGTCTTGTTTTTTTCCCATCTTCCTCAGTTGAAATCTTATTCCTGCTTTTTTTTCCTTTTGTGCCAGCATTGATCTGGAATTGAATAGCATTAAGATACAACTAAGCAACTGAAAACTAATTGTATAGTCTAAGTCAGAGGGTGGTGGTGCAGGGTTCATACTGCTTGTGGAGTCCCACAGCCACCTGTGTCTATCAGTGGCTGAAGCATACAATGTGCAGTCTCACTGCACTCACAAGTGGCACCAGGCTGTGGGGCAATGACCAGGTGATACACTTCAGAGAAGGGTCCTCAGGCAAGGGATTCCTTGAAAGCAGAAGGAATGGTTGGTGGAGAACCTGAACAAATGCCAGATCTTGTGCCTTGGAAGGCAGAGTCGCTGACAGGAATACAGGCTGAGGACAGAGGAGCTTGGGAAGGCAGCTCTGCAGGAAAGGCCCTGGGGATGCTGGCAGACAGCAGCTCCCTGTCAGCAAGGTTGACCAGTTATCATCCTGCACCATATCAGCAGGCACATAGCCAGCAGTTCGAGGCAAGTAATTATCCTCCCTGATTATTTACCACTCATTGCATTGCATCTGGGTACTGCATCCAGTTTTCAGCTCGTGATGCAGGAAGGTTGCTGATAAACTGGAGCAAGGTTAGCGGAGGCTGCCATGACAGGCACTTGTTCTGCTAGGAAGGGCTATGGGAACTGAGCCTGTGCAGTTTGTTGAAGAGGTGGTGTTACAGTTTAAAACTGGTATCTTAATTGTAAACTGTAAATAAAAGTTTTTGAAAGACTTTGAGAGTACTTTTCTCTCTGATCTTGGGACAATGGGTACCGTGCATGTCATCACCATATTGCTCCATTAAAATACTTATTCGCTCTGAGGCATTACTTTATTTCCTTTCCTGAGTGCTGAAAGTGTGCTTAGCTTAGTCCTCCTTTATGGTTTCCTGCAGGTATTTTCCATTTCACTCCTTTTGACAGGAATAATGTCTCCTTGGATGGCAAATTAAATTTCAAATGCACTGCAAATCTGAATAGAAAAGGTGAAGATATTTCTAAAAGTACTTGAAGTTCATCACCACTTTTCTTCTACTAGGTGTTAAAGCCTCATCTGTGCAAAACCCTGGTTTGAAAGCAGCTATCTAAAGGTTTGTTCAGATGTAGAATTCTTTGTATTGCTATCAAGCAAATGTGGTTTTCTCTTAGTTGCGCTATCCAGTGTTTCTTTTCCTGGTGCAAATTTGTGTCACTGCTGGGGCAAGCTACTACTTGTTTTACTAAATGTTAATCCTACTGTTAAAATTTTTTTTCGTAAAAAATGTTAAAATTGTAGAATTATCCTGGTGGTAAATTATACTGTATTAAGAGTGGAACTGTTCTATGTCTGGATGTGTTTTGTTTCACTTATTACTGAGATTCTCATCTTAGTAAGTAGAACATTCAAGTTTTATTTCTGAAAGTCCAACAGAAGAAGTTACATTGATTCACATTGAGGTTTGGAGTGGTTTAAGAGATGTGTGTAAGAGATATTTAATTTTAGTTTCAAGGTCTTGGATCAACACTTACTTGGCTTAAATAAGATTAGAAT